>JAGFPH010003798.1:113512-133370 GCA_018207615.1 Philaenus spumarius
TTGAGAAGGGAGCGGAGGTCTGATGGTTTGCTGATTGATGCAGGTTGATGCAGGGATGTCCTGTGCATGATCAGTGCGCGCGATGCTTTAGGCGTAAGTCTATGGTGAGGGACTCTACTGGTTCGAATCTCGGCAAGACCAAAACTTTTTCAAACTGATGCAATAGAGCGTTTCATAAAATGCATGAGAAAATGCGTGACGGTAAAATCCGATTCACCGGCAGCAAACATAGCGCCGAGGTGTGCCTATAGAAGTTTACACTTCAACAATATACATTTTACATAATTTTTTAGAAATACCCAAGTTTGCTATGTTTTGATCGCAAATAACACACTAAAAATCTTGTTGTGTTAAAACGTTTAATCTTTCAAATGTTACTAGTAGTCCAGGCAACAGGTACTTTTACCTGGGAAAAATGCGGGAGAGATGAAACGATGCAATGTAGTACATTTTTACATCCTAGAAAACATACTAATTTTGCGACCCCCAACACTTTGAGCTTACGCCACCATCTTGGCAAATGGTGGCCAATTTCCGATTTTTGCCAAATAACTTCAGTAGGGTGAATCCTAGAATAAAAGAGTTTCTTATAAAAATTATAGAGAATTTATTTATCTAAAACTTTTGTTTCAAAAATTTGTCTGTGAAATAAACAGTTTTTGAGTTAAGTGTTATCTTGAGTTGTGTTTAAAAAAAACTACATGAATGCCCTCACCTGAATATTATCATCTGAAATTTATGAATTATTTAATACACATGAGCAACCGCTTTACCCTTTGGTTTCGTTCAAACGTATCTACAATAACTTACTGTTATGGGAGTTGATGATTCAAATTCCAATTCCGAATAAATTTAATAACTATAAATATATTTTTTTCAAATTTTCAAAGATCATACTATAATATTTATGCTATTCAATTAAAATGTCCCTTATTGTGAACACCAATACACCAATACTCAGGATTATAAGTATTGTGTTATTATATACTTTAAAAATTATTTCCAGATTTTAATCTACCATTTGAACACATTTAAGATACAGTTTAATTTTTGATTCGAAAGTAAATATCAAGAATGTTAATTACATTTCCATTTAAAACAGAAAATGCAATTTTGAAAGTTGGCAACACTGTAAGATCAAGAGGGCCATGTTCTCGATACAAAGTACGGTTAATTATAGGTGAAACAATAAGACCGGTCACGTATGCTGCTATTTGAAATATCGGTTGCACCAGATCATGCCTTACCATCTGTAATTTACAATGACAACCGGTATTAGTTTTAGGTAGCGAGATTTTAATAAATCATGCATTCGACGTGTTATTATTTCGTTGTTTCGTCAGCATGCATTATTGGGGTCACGAAGTGGGAAAAATACATTTCCCATTATTGCCAAATTATTATAATCTGCGTTTGATTTTTTTTTTTGTTCGTTTCAACTTGTTATCAGGTATTTTTCTTTTGTTTAGTAACAGTGGAAAGGTCACGGGAAAAGCAGTGTAGACTTTCATAAATTTACAGAGTTTTGAGGAAGTAAATAGGAATAGCAACTCTTGATTTGATAGTTAAAAGTTACTCTTTAAAATTCTTGATCTGCTTCTGCTGCTTCCTAATTTTATAATGGTGGAATAAACCAATGTATGTGTTTTTGTGTCTAATTTATGTTTGAACAACTAAATTTTAAAGGTGTTCCGCCTTGATAAATAAACCTTGAAAGTGTTATTTATACAGTAAATCAGATTACGACAGGCCAATAAATATCATAAAAACAATTTGACTATCCATATAACACGGAACTGAACGCAACTAAAAAAGTGACACAAGTTAAATAGTTAGGTACATTTTAGATGAAAAGGTGAAAATTATAGAAATTTGATTTTAAACAAATAAATGCCCCAAAATGCAGCACTTATTTATGCTTTGAGCAAGATATTAGAATCCCTCATAGAAGGATAGAAAAACCCCTATTTGTAGTGACTGTTTTAATTCGTTTTGAATGATTAAGTTTTATAATATTTTATTTTGCGTGGTTGTGCAGAGCTGAATCTTTGAGCTGAGCTGCATTACAAAGCGACTGGAGATTTCAGGAAAGCTGGCAATATTTCAAGGGATATCTGCTCACTGTAAAGTGGAGGGAATCGAAATGGCGGATAAGATAGGATGATTGCCGTCGAAATTTGACTAACTTAGTGGGAAACTACTAAATTCCCGAAATCATTGGAAACGTTATCCGACTTTAGAGATCGTTGGACATCGGATGACGAATGAAGACGGTTGTATTCGATTCAGTCATAGCTGGCATACCCTGCTTTGTATCGTGGGGTCTTACTTGCAACGGCATCTTTTGCAGCAAGGGGAAAATCTTGACATATTGTTCCCAAAATTATCTTCATTGCTTCAACCTCTTTGATTCACCTGCCTGCCAGCCGATGAGGAAACTCTGCACATCTTTTTGCATTCCTCAATATCAGACTTGGCTGGCCAATCATTGAGAGGAATGATGGCTGATGGTAGAATGAGCTGATTTTGACGAAGATACATTTTTTGGGCGGCAACATGTAATGAGTTGCTCAACAATACTAGCTTTGAAACTTTTAAAAAAATCTCCTATCCTCAAAGAGTCAAACTACATGAGCAAGACTATTTGATGTACATTAAGTTACTTTACAATCTTACGTGAGTCGAAATGCCAAATGCAAATAATAAAAAAAAAAACTCTGTCGATGGTATGCATGATGCATTGTGTAAAATTTGTGTGAATTGTGTTTATTTTAAAAATTTTCTCACGTAATAAAATAAAAAACCCGAACACTATAATTTTAGTATAATTTATATACATATAACACAAAAAATAAATACAGAAAACAGACTTTATAAATTTGACAGTTTTAAAACAACATATTGATGAATTACGTACACCAATTTTGGGTCTCTTAAAGAAAAAAAAAAAAGCGTAAGCAGCACTGCTGCATTACTAGCCGAATTTTCTTATCGGGGTAAATTTAATTGCCTTTAAAGTGAAATAACTCACAATTTGTGCACGGCAATTTATCAATTACCTTACATGGATAGTGAAAAAATCATTCATCGGGAGCTTCCTATGAATGTTGTTCCTTGTTGCGTTAACAGTACCAAAAATACCTTTGAACAGGATTATAGTCAATTTAATTGCCTTTCGAATGAAATAACTCACAAATTGTATAAGGGCTTATGAGTGGTAGAATTTGCAAAATTACCTTACATGGATAGTGAAAAAATCATTCATCGGGAGCTTCCTATGAATGTTGTTCCTTGTTGCGTTAACTGTAACAAAAATACCTTTGAACAGGATTATAGTCAATTTAATTGCCTTTCGAATGAAATAACTCACAAATTGTATAAGGGCTTATGAGTGGTAGAATTTGCAAAATTACCTTACATGGATAATGAAAAAATAATTTATCGGGAGCATTTTGGGTTGAATC
This sequence comes from Philaenus spumarius, assembly GCA_018207615.1. Taxonomy (NCBI): domain Eukaryota; kingdom Metazoa; phylum Arthropoda; class Insecta; order Hemiptera; family Aphrophoridae; genus Philaenus; species Philaenus spumarius. The sequence continues at coordinate 116,977 of JAGFPH010003798.1, forward strand.
AAATAGGCCGGCCACCATTTTGCGTCAAATAAAAAAAAAACAGTATCCGGAAAATCCTACAAGGACCCTATAAACAAAAAAATCAGCGGTTTTGAAGCATATTTACTACACTTATCAAGGTGGGGAAAAATATATACTTATATACTACTCAAATCCCTACCCAAAAACGATTAAACAGTCCAACTCCACCATTTTGAGTCGGGTCGAAAACAAAAAAAAAAGTTTATCTGAAGAACTTCCTAGGATTTTTTCACCAAATAATCAGCAGTTTTTAAGCATATTTACTACCACTTATCAATCCGGGAATAAAACATATAAATTAATGAATTTTGGGAATCGTCTCTAAATGGTCTGAAACGTAAAGAATCGAAGTCCTACCCACTCCGACCAACCGTTCTCAAGTTGGGTCGAGTGTAACCAGTTCTTATTTTCTTTGAAAATTCGGCTAATAAACGTTGAAGTAAGAATATGAAGAGACAGCGTAAGGGCAAAAGAAATTTAGATATAGGAAAAGCATTGACAAATGGGGGTAGAAAGGACAACAGATGGAAAACATTATTATTTAGGATTTTGCCTGTAAACTACAATCTTTAGCTAAGGACAGAGCATTGTGTCTAGCACTTGCTTTAAAGAACTCTCTAGCAATCTTTTCAAAACATTTCGATACATATTAATCTTATCTTCTAAAGCGAGAGATAATTGTCTGTCTGATAAATGGATCTGGAATCTCCGTCTAAGGATTTTTGATTTTATATGGGGCTTTTGGCCACGAAAAATCGATTGGAAATGGTCACCAGTCTGGGAAAATTCGTTTTCTACGTCATTTTATTAAATTAAAAAGTGAAATTTGTCCATTTTAAACAATACAAAGCTCAGCTGATGCAAATGTTTTCAATGTCATTACAATAATCATCTGTTTTCTTTTAAACGAAGCACAGCTGATGCAAATGTTTTCAATGCCATTACAATAATCATCTGTTTTCTTTTAAACTGTATTTTATTAGAGGTAAGCCCAATGTTGTATCTATTTATAGTTACCATGGCAACGAATACTTCTGCTAAATAAACATACCCTTTATTTAGTTGTTTAACGTTATAGGCCTAACCTAAACGATGTTCACGGAAATTTGCAATAATAGTTATTGACGTGAGCGAACTAGGCCCTGGGCCTAAATCGATATTGAAATATTAAACTTTAATTTAAGCCTGACTTATTTCTGAGGCAAAGCGTTGAGATTATGGTTAATCCTTTAAGCTGTATTTTTATTACAGGTAAGCCTAATGTTTTATATACCCTTTATTTAGTTGTTTAATGTTATAGGCCTAACCTCAAAACTCAATAATCTAATATTTATTATTGAAATCATAGCCCTGCTTATAATCGAGCTTTAGCTCGGTCTCCTGGTACTGAACTAATAAAACAGGTGTACAAAAATCATACACATTGCGGGCAACGCAGTCGTTATGTGGAAGACATCAGGCTGGAAATGCCGGCAAACCGGTGTTCTACAATAAAACCGATACTCTATAAGGATAACTCGAATTAAATTGGATGATTTAAAGTCTGGACTTAGTTATAGGTTATTCTCACAAGTAACAGACGGGGCAGCAATTCATTAAAGCTAAAAACACATCACTGACATGCATCGTTCAGGAATGCGATTTACAGCTCTTTCGATCGTTATGGGAAATAGTTGTTTTCGTATAAGGTTTTAATGAATTATCCGTTAACGATAGGAATAGAAAGTGATCTGCTAAGACCGCGGATTGATACTAGGAATCCGGCGAAGAACGTGTTTTCTCCATTCATTTAGAGCTCTTCGTTAGCGCAAGCGTAATTGCGTGTTTACCCGCTAAGCGGTGTTTTCCTGAATGGAGTATTCCATCACCGTTGACCGATAGGTGCCGTTGCGCGCCGTTCTATCATTTCGTTGTGAGGACGTTATGAATGGGTTTGGAACGAGCGTGGGGCGAGGTTCGCGTTTATTCGAAAACGTGAGAAGGAAGACATATTTCATGCGAGAGCTAAGTGGCCAACATTTCGTGCCGCTTCGGGCCAAGCAATCAGAGATACATTCATGGAAATAATTTCAGAGATGGAAACTGGCGAGCTGTTGTTTGCAGAGTCGATCCGGCGACTAAATTGCTCCGAATGCCTTGTTTCGGATGCATCGCCTCATCAACAAAAGAATTCTTTTGTAATGTATTGTCTGTGATTAAATTGCGGTCCGTAATTAGGCTCGTTTCGCAACGCCATCTAGTACAGGTGCGTTTGCGCAATTACGTAGGCCTACAACCATTCAGAACTAATATAGTGTCCTGTTTGTAAAACGTAACTTGAGAATTGTTTAGACAAACTGTGGTCAGTCTTTAACCTTTATACATAGCCAAAAAAATAAATACTATTTACACGTACGAATACATACAAATATTTGCAGGGTGATTCACGAAGAAACAGAGACACTTTCAGGATATGTTCTACTAATGAAAATAAAGAATAAAAGTTTATATACCTCGTAAACAAGGTTTGGAAACCTACCATTAAGTTATCCACCATTTCTCTTTTTTTTACAAAATACTTAATTCTTTTTATGGAGGAAATATATTGAACGCAAATTTTGAATACATATTTGGTATGATATACTTTACGCGTGTACAAAAACCAAAACCATTTTTCATGTATTTAAAAATTTTGTATCTTGGTAGTCTCCATAATATCAAAATTGTTTAGTTTTTAGCCAATAAGTCGGTTATTTTAAGTTACAGAAATAATAAAAAACTGTATTAATCATTAAAAAATTGTTTGTTTTTTTTTTAAATATTTGTGAAAATTTAGCAGTTTTCGAGGTATTATACATAAACAAATTTTGAATGAACCATTTTGAAAATATATGAAAAAAGTTTATTTTTTGTACATGGATAAAAGATGTCATACCAAATAGGTATTCAAAACTTGCGTTCAATATGTTTCATACATCTAAAGATATTAAGTAAAATGTACAAAAAATAGTGGATTACTGTAAACGAAGTATTTCCGGAGTTTTTTTTATACGAACTTTTTTCTTTATTTTCACTGGTAGAACACGTCCTGAACCACTCTGTATATAGTTGATCTGATATTTTTAAGATATATCATTTGTTGAGTCATTCATTTCATATAATAATTACATAAATTAGATTACATGTTTTTTTTTGTAAGCAAATATTTCTTGTAGAAACATGTGCACTGTCAATCTTAAAATACCGCAATTGTTTTCCGTTAAAATTATTACAACTATTTTTTTCTTAGCCTTAATTGTATGTCACTGCTTAATTTCAAAGTGGACGAATAAAATATTCATTTACATTATAATAGGTTTTGCTTAAAATGCCTGCTTTTATTTTATTGTACTTCATTTAAGGATTTATAATGATTTTGGCAATGCGTTGTACAATTTCAAACCATGAGATGGAAATCGGTAATTTCCTTTGTTTCTGGTGCGAAAACTGTGATTAAAACTATTTTGATTAATATTTTTCCACATGTGTGGTCCCAGACTAAAACTTCATATATATTATAATACATTCCCGATAAAATAAATTTTTTAAAAGCATATCACATGAATGACCAGAATATTAATTATTATGAATATCAGAAAATATAATTACTTTAGGTCGAAAAGTAATTTTCTAAACAAGAAATTTGTAGAAATAAACCATGCCATAAGCCTGGCATAATATTAGTGTATTATATTAATGTTAATGTATTTTGACATATAAAATGAGACGTATAATGATGAGAATTTCCGTCATAACTCTATATTTATCTAGATAATTGATATAGGCTGTTGAAACTTTCTAGGTTAGATTGTAACTGCAAAATTAGGCGATTATATTTCTTTAAAATAAATCAATCATTAAATAGAAATATTTTGATCCGTACAGAAGTCGTGGTAATATTTTTGATTGTTGAAACACTTATTGACACACATGTTTTAAATCTATTATGGAAAACAATTTTACTCAATTTTTGAAGACTCCCTGAACCTAACTAAATCCTTATTTTATTTAGGTAGGCCTACTGCTATCGCACTTGTGTGTTTTTATCTATATATTCGTTTCAAATATAATATATAGTTTCAAAGTGTAAACCAACCAATACCATATATTACAAGTATATTATTAGATGTATAAATAATTTTACAAACATACAGCGTTATTATATTACTATGTTTTCTAGAGCGGTTTTGGGCTCTTAAGGAAATGTTAAAATATTAAAGAAAAATAAGGCAAGAAAATAAAGTTTTGGTGCTTTTTTAAAACTAATTTGATTGTTCCTGGGAAAATCCAGACTGTCAGAGAAATCCGTAATTTTCAGGAGAAGTACAGACTTGTCAGGGAAAATCCACACTTGTCAGAAAAAATACAGACTTTTTAGGTGAAATCCAGGCTTGCCAGGGAAAATCCAGACTTGTCAGGTCAAATTTGTCAGGGGAATCCGTAATTGTCAGAAGTCCAGACATGTCAGGATAAATCCAGACTTTTCAGGGGAAATTCAGACTTGTCAGTGGAAATTCAAACTTATCAGGAGAAATACAGACTTTTTAGGGGAAATCCAGGCTTGTCAGTGAAAATCCAGACTTGTCAGGGGAATCCGTAATTGTCATGAGAAGTCCAGACATGTCAGGGAAAATCCAGACTTGTCAGGGGAAATTCAGACTTGTCAGTGGAAATCCAGACTTATCAGGGGAAATACAGACTTATCAGTGGTAATCCATACTTGTCGGGAGTAATCCAGACTCGTCAGGGGAAATGAAGACGTGCAATAAGCAATACAGTGATGCTTTTTATAATTGTTATGGGTTTCGGTTGTGATTTTATTTGAACAAAATTTGAAATGTTATAATGGTTACAGAAAACTAGTAAACAAATGCTTTTCATTTTCAAAAACTGATAATTCATTGAACAAATTAATACTTTTTATAAGTTTTTAGTATTGGTTTTATAAAATTTCCCTTAAATACGTTTATAACACAAACATTTCCAATAAAAAAAATTAGTAGAATAGTTTATGTTTATAGTGAATGTTAATTTGTATTTTTGAATCATTACTTTCAACGACAGAATGACCTGCTGAACGTCCTATTATGTTACAAAATAACAGTATAAAGTTGACAGTGCCATACGGACAGTTTTACAGTCAACCAGATAAACAACTTAGTTCATAACGTATTAAATTTACGATAAGTGTATAAATAATTTTGCGTGTCATTAAAATGAAAATATTTTACAGCGCCAATTTCTGCTGTCAGATAACCGATCGGGACTGCGGCGATAAAACCCCGGATCGACTTTCCAAATAAGTACCACCAACAGCGACGCGGAGAAATGGCGTAAAATTAAGCTGTACTCCGAAAATGTTTTATAGTTCAGAAAATGGTTCTTGGCTCCTTTATTGTTCAAGAATATAAAGAGTCGGTTAATAAATTCAAACTGGTTGAGACAAACCGAAGATGGGTACTTTTATATTTTTTTAGAACAATTGTAACGACGTAGAAAGTTGCAGGGACATGGTGAAACAAACTACTTACTTTTTAATAAATTAAATCAAGAATAAATTTCATTTAAAAAAATATTTTTCGATTCGAATAATATATTTCTGTTTGGTACATCCTAATCTGGATTTCCACTCAGCCTAATTTTAGTAATATTTCTTGAATTTTTTGAGAGTACATAGCTATTGTAGTATTCGAGTAGGCGTGATTGTGAGCGTGTTAGCATATTACCATAGATCATGAATAATAAAATAGATCATGTATGCATACGGGGGCTGTGTGCCGAAAAAATGGTTGTCGGGAAAATATTGCATGATCGCGCCGCGAGGTAGCGCTAGGGAGAAATTATTGGTAGCATTGGTGCTTCACACCGCTTCCGTCGTTTCCCCAAGAGATAGCGCCACTATCGTCGAATTTCCAGTGGATTGAAATATTGCATTGGATCGGAGTTCTATTAGGTTATCCCAATACAATTATATTACGTTAATTGTGAATATATACAGGGTGATTTTTTGAAAACTTAAACCCCCTTTACTTAAAAACACAGTTATCTGAAATCTGATATAGGGACATTTATTTACCGTCGTGGGAAATCTTAGAAAACCTATTTACAAAACATCAAACCCCCGTTCCCCTCCTACCACCCCACCTCAACAATTTGTAACGGACACAAATGGCTTGTGGTACATCCAATTACAGAACTTTCAAAACATAATTTTTGTGGTAAGAAAATAAAAATTGGCTTACGCATTTATTCGCTGCGCTCATAAACGTTATTTTGTAAGCTATTCTTTATAATTTTATTTTAATTCAAGACGGAAATAGATATAGTAAATCTGTCCTTGGGACCTTAGGAAATCTAGTATACCCCAAGCCCCACTCCTATCACACCATGTCAGTTTGTAATAATAGTATATTTCGCACCTAGGGCCGAAAATGAGGTTTTGCAGGCTTGAGATCGTGTTTCAAGTTCGAGACGGAGTCGAGAACTTGAAACGATCGAGAGCTGCAAAACCCTTTCGGCCGTGGTGCGAACGCTATTTTTCACCACACTACACAATAAAATAAACACTATATAAAATTTAAAAAAAAATATTTATCTAGCACAAATATTTCTTCAGCTCACAAGCAAAGATATTTAGGTAAAAGTGAAATATACAATTAAAGGCATACATTGTTATTGTTCTTATCAGGGCCTTGATATCATTCTGTGATCAATAAACTTGGTTCTGGTTAATTTCATGCTGTCAACTTTGTCCAATCTGAAATATTGTACTTTGTAACAAACTATTACTTCCATAGTGCGATAACATATTATGTTTATAAAATTCTAGAAAATAATTTTAAAATAAAATTTTTGGGGTCGCGAGCTAATGCGTCAGCCAATTGTTGTTTCCATAACACAGAAATTCATGGATTTTAAAGTGCTTAAATTTAATGCATTACAATCTCTATGTGTATATTTAAAATGTTTAGTGTAGGGGAGTAGGAGTGGGTGGGGGTTTTGGGATTTCATTAATTGGTTTTCTATGGTCCCCCCTGACGGTCAATAACTGTCCCGAGATCACATTTTGCAAATCTCTTTTCCTCTTTTAAATAATATAAAGTTATGAAAATAATTTTTTTAAATAACATTTCTGAGCGCAATATTTTGTTTTCTTACCACAGAAATTCATGCGTTCGAAGGATTTCAATTTGATGTACCGGTATCACGAGCTATGTGTCTAAACAAATGTTTAAGTAGGGGTTGGTGGGAGCGGAAGGGTTTGGGAATTTTGTAAATATGTTTTCTAAAGCCCCCCCCCCCCCTAGCGGTGAATAATTGTCCCGAGATCAGATTTTTAGTATCTCTTTATGGTTTCTAAATATTGGAGGTGGTGAGTTTTCAAAAACTCACCCTGCAAATTGATTATTATAAAGTATATTTGTGAATTGTATGATGATCCACTGTACAGTAGGATTCGTGCCTACTTGCTTTAGATACATGTGGGAACATTTTCTAACTAATAAAATGTAATGTAAAATGCATTTGTTTATATTTAATTAAAAAGATTATTATTTCATTAATTGTTTTAATTATTTTAGCCATAAATTATGTTCAAACTATATTGTAAATGAACTCAAGCAAAGCAAGTAAGTACTAGTTTTGGTTACATGTTTTTTTAAGGCATTCCAAATCGAAAAAATAAATTTTTTGATCGATTTTTAGTTTTTTATGATTTCTTATTCTAGTGTTCTTCCTCTTTCAAAAAATATACAACATGATATGGTTATAATTATCTATATGACCGAAAAAAAATAACATATGCGTTACCATGGAAATAAATGGCTTTAGAGGCGACATGAATTCGCTGTACTACAAACACTTTTATAGTGTTCATTATTTTAAAGAAATTTGGTGAAGAGGAAGCTGGAAGACATATATGCTGCTGAAGAAGACCCAGACAATCCCACATACTGTCCAGGAGACCATTAGCAAAAGATAGGCTACTTATGAAACTTTGGCTTTTACGTTTTGCTCGTTTCCCGAAAATCACGTTTTTGTTATTTATAATACGCATATCTGGAAAACTATCCAAGATATATTTACCAACATTTTACCACATGTTAATAACTAGATAATAACACAATTATCTAGTTCCTGAAAAGGGATTTTTTTAAATATTTCAACAAATAAAAAAGTTACATAGTAATAATAAAAATATTAAAAATAAATTATTGTTTTTTTTAATCACAACTTTTAGGTTTATTATAATTTTTTTTTATTTTCTTGTGTACGGAACTAGAAAAAGGTACAATTAGAAAATAAAAAAATTATGAGTCTATCTTAATTACAACTTAAGTTATGTGTATCATATAGCTGACATTGTCGAAGATAGGGATTCGGAGTTCCCTTAAATGGTATGAGATGGGATGAGCTCAGTCATTAGGGCGACGTTGATAATTTTGGACCATCATAAGTTCAAATTAGACTTATAAAGTTGTATTTAATCCGTGTGTTACTATTCTCAATTTTTATATGCACATATTCATACTTTAAGCATTAAAAACCTGATTTATAGCTCTAATAAAAATCGTGTCTGTCTGTCAGTGAGAACGGCTGAACGTATAAAAGTGGGGTTGGATGAATAATTTCTTCAGGAATGTTTGGGAGAAATCTTCATTCAAAAAGTAAATTCTTTCAACAGTTGTGACGTCATTAGTGAAGAAAGACGACATTGTCTCCGTATTTTGGTCACGTGTCTGCTTATAACGTTAGACTAGTATCACCTATATTCAATTTGAGATACTCATTGGATTCAGCACTCCGAGCTCTTTCAAATGGACAACGAGCCGATTCTGTAGGTTTCTTAGTTCAGGAGTTATAACAGAAAAGTTTGCGTTTAAAAAAAAGTCCTTTTGGTTTACCGACTTTTCAAACAGGTGCGGTTTTCTACGGTAGGTTTTAGGTATAGTCTGACACCACCTCGGTGATTTATTTCTCTACAACTTTCATATTTGCAAAAAAATGCCAAAAACATAAGATAGTTTTGCTTTATGGTACTTTGGACCGTGACTTTTGAACCGTTTTTCGGAAATAATTAGTGTGCGGAAGTGAAATTCATACTTTAATAACCAACCTGGATTTGTTATTGCACGTGAACAAAGTCGAGTAAACAGCTGGTCTTGAAATAACTATAAACAAGATGCATAAACAGCCTGCCATAAGTTATGTTTCACTAAATATTAAAATTAGGTGAATTATTATTATGTGGACTAAGATGGATGATTCAAATTACACTTTATAAGGTGGTTTTTATTATGGTGGGAGTATACCTCTACAGACATGTTCACTGTTTTATTATTACTTTTTCCCAACAGACTTTCATAAGTAATCAAGTTTAACGTCTTAATGCATTTTATGTATATTTTAAAATAGTTCGATCAGACAGCTAAAGAGCGGACGTGAGTCGAGCGAATTTTCGAATTAAGTTTATATATTTTAGGGTTTCTACCAACTATTGGGGAAATTGTTCTGCTCAGGAAGTCGCTGAATAGCTGCCTCTGTGTACAGTATATATTAGTAGAATTTGTTTGCACCTCAGACTCCAGCGCCTGCGCATGCGCTGCTTCGTTCTACTCGCGGCGGAAAAACTCGCGAACCCGTCAGTCGACCTCGGATTTGAAATTCCACAGTAAAATTCCCCACGATGATTTGGACTAGGTATTTTACGTTTTAGTAATTTTTTCTGAACCAGACTAAGGTCGTGTAAAAAACAAAAACAAAATATGAAGAATTATCTAAAACATGTATTTTGTTTATAGTACGAAAAATCTCAAAAATTCTAACTTCCTTTAGAAAACGTACGTATATATTTAAAATTTTAAATGTTATCATACACCCCAAAACATGTTCTGGGGTCCTTGATTTGAGCTCATTGACCACGCCTTTGGTCTCACCATGATTCACTGCAATAGCTCATCTTTCCTATAAAAATTCGCTGAAAAGATGTTACTTTGTAATAGTCCTTTTTCTATTACCTTTCTTTCAAAATGTAGTTTTTAATGCACATCAAATAAATGCATATTTTAAATTATTAATAAAAGTTGTAGTCGCTGTAATTTATTTCAGATGTGTAATCTATTCCCTTGTACAATGACTTAGCTTAGTAGTCTTTGTGACCGGGATGCGACTTTTCTGGGTTCCATTGTCACAGGAGACGATACTTGGTATTACAGTACGACCCCGAAACGAAAAGACAATCAATGGAATGGCGGTAACCTTCTTCCTCGCGACAAACAAAAAAGCCACGTGGAAAAATCCAAAGTGAAGAGCATGTTGATGACATTTTTTTGCCAAGAAGGAATCATCGATAAAGAATTCGTTCCTGCTGGCCAAACGGTGAATGCCAGATTCTACTTGGAGGTTCTCAAACGTTTGTTGCAGCGCATCCTCGTTTCTAAATATTAACTTTCAACCTGGATGTTTTAATATCTACTGGTCTTTGCTGAGTAAGAAAATATTCTAATTAGTATAGTCTTTGATTGTTCAAAACTTATCTCGTTACAATATCCACTTTTCCATCCAGGCCATTATTGAGGTAAGCCTTTTAAAATTCACGTACATACATCATTCTCTGAAGAGGAAAATATTGCTTTAGAAATGATGCAAAATTTATTTTATTGTAAGAATATCATAAAATCTTGATAGTTATTCTTATATATATATATATATTTTAGTTTGAAAACAAATAAGTAATAGTTTATTTATTTTCATTACTTTATAGATGCGGAACAAGTTGTGATCGATACTAGAATCACACAAACACCTATTCATTTAAATTACATTATACATTTTTCTACAGATTTTAAATGCGATTTCACCGTGAGGTGGTGCTGTTATCAGTTGGGAAACAGCAGAAAGTTTTCAATTGTTGTAACTTTAAAGTACCACAATGCATTGTTTATGAACAATTCTTTCATGGTCCTAGTACAATAAAATACTTTCTGGTCCTAGTACTCTAAAAGGTCAGACGATTATCGAATCAGCTGATTTTTTGAGCAAGTAGTGAACGATTACAATAAAGAGACATTTTACCGACGTAACGCGTGAATTAAAAAATCTGTTTATAATGCACTAGGATAAAAATATATTTATATTGCAATAAATAAGGTTCCAACCTTACAAACCGATACATTTCTTTTAGCAGACAATATTGTAATTACCCAATTTCTTGTATGCACATTTTCATAAAATACTTTGTAGTAGCTTATGGGGAAATTCAAAACATGTTTTTCTTTCACAAACATGTAAGAGTATCTATGCTCTGAGAAACATAAAGCTTTCCAATAATATTCATTAATTCAGGAAATTCGAAGGGTTATAATCAAATTGGCCTTAAAAGCGCACTTAAGAACAAAACCAGGAGTGATTTTAATTGGCAACAACTCTCCACAAAGCTGCAAAAGTTAAACTGAGATTTAGACCAAGGTTTAAGTAATTGGACTGCAAAGTAAGTATTTGGAACCAAGGACTCAAGAATGACTAAGGAAGGAACAATACTATGGTAAGGAACAGTAAACATTCTATAAAAAGTAGGAACGTTTCAGGATATCGTAGGATTTCGTTCTTATCGTTAGTACAGTTTTTCACACTAGTGTAGGAGTGCTGTTTCACTATATAATTCCAGTTTAATATGCGCCTTTAGATGTGTATTGGAGGATCATCTTTGTAAGTAGTGTTATATTTTTTTTTGCAAATCATTTCGGTATACAGTTTTTTTAACTTAAGCAGGAATTAAATAAACCCAAGCTTAAACGGAACATCAATTTCGTAATTTATTTATATCTTAGAAACCTAATTCAATTAATAACCACTTTTTAAAATGTCTACTTTTACCATTACTGCCGCCGTATTAGTCTAATGTATTTGAAATGTTGTGAAACTGTATAAATAAAAGAAGAAGTCATGACTGACTGACTGATTGTCTGACTGACTGATTCATAATCAACGTTTAACAAAAATATGACAGCTAGATCATTAAAATGTTCAGGGTACCTTCATACCACCATGTAGAAGAGAATTACTTAAAGAATTTTTGAAAAATATTATTGTAAAGTTTGAAATTGGTAAAAATCCGAAATTCACTCCCAGACATATATAACAAATAAAACAGCTGATTTGAAGCAAAAGCTTAGCAACACAATTAGTAACTAATTTAGGCAATTTAGAGACAGTTAGTTATTTTTCACAAGCAACAGTTTTTTTAGGTTAGGTAGTCAAAAAACAAACACAAACTAAACATAAACAAAAAAGGCTTAGTATTACAATTCAAACCTCTTTTGTTACATACTACAAATAAAACAACCGATTTGGATCATAACCTTAACACAATTTTAGGTTAGGCCTATACTGAACCAACACACGTTTCTTGAAATCATTTAGATGTATGACCATTGCAAAAACATTGGCAATTTAAAAACAGGTAATTATTCTTCAACCAAACAATTTTTTAGGTTAGGTAATGACATATAATGAAAAAGAAATAAGTTATAATAATTCAAATTACTATCACTATTAAAATTATGCCAACATTATCCTTTACTATGCCTATTTGACGAGTTTGAAGTACTGTTTTACCGAATCACATTTTGGACATGTTTTAAAACTTGAAAATTGACTCTCTATAAAAAAATCTCTGTTCTAATCAATCGGTTATTTCCGTGAAAATATCATAGTAAACAATAATCTGTTTGTATTTACTTTACTTTTGTACTCGTCCGATTAATACCGCCTTTGAATGAAATATGCGTATATTGAGAATGCGACCGTGATGAAAAGCTCGGTGTAGGATCTGTCACATGTCAACAACATGTCGGGGCTGGGACTGTACACTGTAATTGTTGCGATTGTTGTTCTAATTATGGTACAACTACACGCCATGTTTTGTCGACAGTGAAAAAACCGGAAGTTGTCATCTTATTTTGCACAATTTTCTGCTTTTAATTAGAGGTCAAACTCGCGGAAAAAAGAAACTCGCCGGTTTTATTTGATTGGCGATGTTGAAATATTTCTACTTGGCACTCATTATTTTTCCACCGTGGTACATTCTAATTCCTAAAAGTCGGCTTTATAGTCCGATGCAATTTACGTGTATTTATTTGGTGAAGGCCTGATTACTTTTATGTGACAGGTTCATAAAGTTGCAAACATGTCCGGCTGAATGATTTAAAGATAGTGTACTGGTTTAAAAAAAAAAACAGGCTCATTTGTAGGATTCACTTGTCCGATTTTAGTATTCTAAAGGATAACTTTGAACTTTGATTCTGTGCAAATTTTAACCTTAAATTGTCATAAACAGTTTTTGCTACGACTGTTTTACACATCAACAAATATTTCCTTCCAGGAAGGTGTATTTAAAACATTATTTCTTAAAAACTTTATTCCTGCAATCTTTGCTAAATGCTTAATGTGTTATCATGCTAAACTGCTTTTTGACTTATGAGTGAAGGACTCCTTATGTTAATGCGCTAGAGTGTTATTTTATAAAGTAAGATTCAAGATGAAAACCTTAAATTACCTTCACCTTAAGAGGTTTACGCCGTTAACACTGGTTTAGCACACCCCAGACCGTGCTAATGTCGAGTGTGCTATCGACTCTAACTAGCACACTTCTGTCAAACGAGTTTCTCGATTTTAACAAAGTTAGCACGTTTCACACAGCACAGGTTGCATGAATCCAACTAATATCTTTACTACTATTTTAAACTTTACATTCTGAAAATATAGTTTCAATTCGTCCAAATAATTGTAATGAAATCGCCACTGGCCTCAAAACGTCTTGCTTTTTGATCATCTGTTAGGATGTGCGGCACAAGTCGTGACAAATCTTGTGTTTGCCCAATTCTTCATGGACGATGGCCCCCACTGTGTCTTTGCTAATACCCACTTCTTCTGCTAGTAATCGCAGAGTCAATCGCCGATCTGTTGTTAGCATCGCTCGCACACGTTTTATGTTTTCCGGCATCCTGCTTGCTTAGATGGTCGTCCCGAACGAACACGGTTCATCCTACACCGATTCTTTGCCAGCGCTAAAGCGTGGAACCAATCGTACACACATTTCCTACTCACAGCATCCCGCCGGAACACTTGCCCCAATATGTTTTTCTGTCACCATTTTACCCAATTTGTAGCAGAACTTAATGTTGTGCCGTTGCTCCATGGCTTTTCGACGCACACTACTCGGAACACTCTGTTGCAGTGACTGTAAATGTACTGCAATAGAAGGCCCACGCAATTCCCGACAGACGGCAGGTCCAGAAATGTGCATGCCTGCGTACAGATGGCATGCCGCGCAGGTAGGGAAGTAAGTGTGGAAGGGAGGAGGTATGTTATGTGTGGCGGGGTGGGGGATTTGATTTCTAAGTACTGAGTACACTACTACCCAGTCTGTTTTTTACGGCTATGTTTTTAAAAGTTATGTACAATATTTATAAATAATTTATACAATGTTTATAACATTATATATAATATTTATAACAACATATACATTATTTATAACAATTTCATTAAGTTGATTATTGTCCAGAAATAATAAAGCACTATAATTTTTTTAGAAATGACTACACTAGCTAACGCGACTAACCTCTGTCACCGACTGACTCGCTAAGCTGACCTCCACGCTGTTAGCGCATTCGCACTGGCCGTCCCTGCTTCTGCGCATAAAGCCAGCCACTTCTTCACATATATTTCCTACTGTAAGCATACACCCGCGCTGTTTCAAGTGTTGACTACCGATATATTAAACCATTCACTGAACTTTTTAGACAGACATCGTATACTTGATAGATTAACTCCAATGATGGACGAGCTTCAATAATCAAATTTTTATTTTTTTTTCTTTTTAATGTAATACTTATTAAATATAGTTTGATAGAGTAGCTCATCCGCGCATCACTGAAGAAGACGACTTTGTCGTTGAAATGCGTTTGAGTAATAAACTCATTGGTTGCGAGATTTTTTACTCAAGTTTTATTCTATTAACTCTATTGTATTTAATGTTGATGATTTATGTCTGGTGGAAGTATTACATAAATAATAAACTAAGCACCAGAGAATACTTTTGTGAGAACAGTTATTTAAATTCTTGTCGAGCTAACTTGTTGTGTATTAAATTTAACATATTTTCTGTAAGCTGCACGTTTAATTTATTCTATAAATTACATCCTAATTAGAACTTTGAGAATTGTTGCTGGAGTATAAGTACCAACGGAGGATAGCAACTTAATTACAATGCAATTGTGTTATGAGGTTTTAATGCGACTAGTTTTTGTGAGCACTTTAAACATAAAAGACGTGACTCACTTAGTAAACAGCTGGGCATA
Organism: Philaenus spumarius; assembly: GCA_018207615.1. Lineage (NCBI taxonomy): Eukaryota > Metazoa > Arthropoda > Insecta > Hemiptera > Aphrophoridae > Philaenus > Philaenus spumarius. The sequence goes on from JAGFPH010003798.1 coordinate 132,375, forward strand.
AATACATTATTTAGAAAAAAGAGGAATTAATAGATTTGTACAGTTCGATAAAACATACATGTACGTAGCTTACATCTATCTAGTTAGTCATATCGTACCGTAAAATTCCATCCTAACGCAGCAAGGCCGACATGTGACAGCAAAGGGAATAACGTTAAAACGGAAATGATTTATTATACAAAAGTCGGACGTGGCTTCTGTGCCCGTAACGAGAACAGGTTTGCCCATAGTTGTAATTGGTTTGGAAGATGTGCAACCTTCCATTTTCAGTTTATCTCGGCTGAATGCAAAACTCTCCGTGAACACTTCGGAATTTGCGACCAATTAACAAAAGAAACAATTTTAATGTGATCCTAATTCAGCCAGGTCGCTATCTCCCTACAAACAGATCGCGAGATAAGAACTTGTGCGACGTTCATCTTTGTTTGTGATAAGGATCTGTTGTTTTATACGTGCTTTGTAACATTTAATGTTAATGAAAACTAATTGAGCATGTGGGGGTAATAAATATTTCCGCTGTTGCATGTTTAAGAAGTACTAAAGGTGGTGCAGTCAGAAGCCGGTCTTCGCTGTCTACCTCTTGCTAGTAGTTTATTTGACCCGTATGAAAAACTTATTTTCAAAACTTCATCTTAGACAAGTATTGTAAAAAATATGTAAAATAATTTACCATTTAAGTGGGTATTGTAAAATAAAAAATTAGGCTGTGGCTTAAACAGCAGTAGGAAGGAATAGGAAACTGTAACATTATTAATATTTTGTTATATTTTTTTCTCCTGCTACTACTTTAAGAGGTATTTTCTGTTTCTTGTCGGTAGGTTGGAATGCATCTACGCATACCTCCCTCCTGAGAAGGTACTGTGAGACTCGGTCCGAAAGGACAATACCCACTAAACAAACCTCCCCCTCCCCGTCCAGGCTCTGTGGAGAGCGTAGCAGCGTCTATCCGAGCAACAAAACACCATGGCCCATGCATAAAACGTCACTGGCACAGGG
>JAGFPH010003799.1:0-12829 GCA_018207615.1 Philaenus spumarius
AATTTGGATAATTTTCTATATTATTTATTTTCTCACGGCATTCTAAATTTCTAATTTGGTAGTCTCTAAAATTTACAAATAACTCTCTTAAATTTGGCTTTATCCTTATTTCTTGTATTTTTAATTTGCATTTATCTTCCACTCCCGTACAGTTCCCATACATCCTACTTGCCACATCGCATGGTACATTTTCCTTTCCTGTACAGTGTTGCACATTTGGGTTATACTCTTGTATACCGAGTATCCATCTTCTCATTCTGCTGTTTTGGAACTTACATGATGTTAGAAATTTCAGTGCCATATTATCGGTAATTATATTTAGCGGAGCTCCTATTACTAAAGGACGAAACTTCTGCAAGCCATACACAATCGCCAACAACTCCAACTCGCAGATTGTATAATGTTTCTCGTACGGTTTTAAAGTTCGGCTTACAAAACCTATTATTTGTTTTGCACCATTCCTGTCTAGCTGATATAATTGACAAGCTATAGCACCTGTGCTTGCGTCTGTCTGCAGATAGGTTTCCCTTCCTTCTTCCGGATGTGCTATAACCACCGCTTCTATAAACAACCTCTTAACATCTTGAAACGCTTTTTTCATTTCGTCGTCCCATATCCATTTTTGTCCCTTTCTTAACAACTTATACAGTGGTCTTGTTGCTCCTGCATATTTTTCTGTGAATCTCGAATAATAATTAACAAACCCCAGAAAAGATTGTAGCTGTTTTACTGTACGTGGTTCTGGAAAATCTCTTATGGTTGTTAATTTTTCCGGATCAGTGCTAACTCCTTCTGGTGTGAATATAAAACCCAAAAACTTTACTACTTCCTGACAGAAAACTGTCTTCTTAGGATTTATGGTTAAACCTCCTTCCTTGAATTTCTGAAATATTTGTTCTAAATGCTGTATATGTTCTTCGAACGTCTCAGACAAACATAGCAAATCGTCGACATAATTTAACGTAAACTCTTCTATTTCCTTACCTAACGTAATATCTACAGTTCGTATCAATGCAGATAAAGAGTTTTGAAGGCCGTACGGTACCACTTTAAAATTATAAACTTTGTTATCAAACAAAAATCCTGTGTATTTTCTTGATTCTGGTTTGAGCGGTATTTGCCAGAAACTCGAAGTTAAATCAATTTTACTTATGTATTTTTTCCGCCGTCCTTTCCTTAAGATATCATCTATAGGCGGTGCACTTTCAAAATCTGGAGTTATAATTTTGTTTAGTTTCCTGGCATCCATACACAAGCGTATCGATCCGTCCGGCTTCACAACAGTCACCATTGGGTTTATATAAGGTGTCCTAGATCGCTCTATAATATTGTTTTCCAGCATCTGGTCCAGTTCCTCCCTAACTTTTTTTCTATAATTCATTGGGATGGGGTAATTTCTATTTACAAAAGTTTCAGTTTTTTCCAACTTTAATTCATGTTCATATAATTTTGATAAGCCAGGCCGTTCTGAAAATATCGACTTATATTTCTCAATTAACTCCTGTAAAATCCCCTCTTGCGTTGTATTCAGTATCGTAGCATGACCTTGCGAATCGCCTAGCTTGATCTTTTTACATCCTATTAGCTGTGTTTGCTTAGTCGCTCGACATCGGCCTTGGTACGGTCTCGTATTACTTTCCCTTTCCATTTTTGCTAGACACTCTGTCTCCGAGATTAGGCCTACACTTGCTTTTATCTTCGTATGCTTTCTAACAAACGCACCCTTTTTACCGTTATTATTTCTTATAGAATCCGTGTTGCTTTTAAAACGAGTTTTAGTTGACTTGTTCCTTCTGCCTAAATCGCTATGGTTTTTACGCATCTCATTATACTCAGTGTTTGAATGATTTGCATAATTTTTGGATATTCGTTTGTTACTATTATTAATTGGATTATTTCGCGTGGTGTAACAGTGCTTTAGTGAAGTTTTTGTTTTGACTATGCCTTGACTACAACTTATTTTTGGATTACGGTTAACAACGTTATAACTACTCCCCCTCATATCAAATTTTATTTTATTTTTATTCTTACGCGCTTCTTCATCCCTGGTTTCCTTTGTGAACCCGTTGGCGATGATCTCCTTCCTTTCCTTTTCCCTAAGTCTCCATTGAAGTGAATTTCTCTCATTCTTCAACCCTTCTACACCTCCTAACGTTTTAACCCTACATCCTGTGGTTTTTCCGTCTTGCTGCGCCATTTTACTTCCTGCTTTTGTTTCTCCCGCTACTTGATTTAATCCGTTTAAGCTAATTAACCCCTTCGCGTTCTCTACACTTTTGTTTACGTTAATTGCTTGTTTATTATTGATAAGGATCTCTTTATTTTTATCATTTAATTTAATTGATTTTTTAATTTGCTTATTAATTTGATTTTCACACCTTAACTTTAAACACTTCCCTTTAATTTGACTTATTGCCGCTTGTTTATTTATAAATGGTAACTCATATATTATCCCTTCATATGACCATCTAATAAATCTTTTCTCCATATTTATTTTCGCCTGCATTTCATACAATGCATCACACCCTATAAGTATTCTGGATTTTAACCCTTTCACAATTAATAATTTTAAATCCATTTCTTTGTTTTGAACTTTATATTTTAACATAATTTGGCGGTGTACTTTTTGAACTTTACCTTTAAGCGCTCCAATTATTTCTACGTTTGCTACTGGAAGTTCCATTATTGGTATTCCTTCCGCTTTCAGCTGCTCGTAATAATCCTGTTGCATAACTGTTATTTCAGATCCAGTGTCTATTTCCATAATAGCCTGTAAATGACCAATTTCCACTAATATCGCCGGGATTTCCTCTATTGGTTTATCTTTAATAATTTCCTCCCCTTCATTATCTAACAAATCCTCGCGAATATTATAGTGTATATTACTTAAGGGTTTCTGTACACATACTGCCGTTTCATTTTTAATTACCGTGTTTTCCGGTTTTTTAATTAACTCCCCCTTAATTATTTTTTCGCCCCTTCTATTTACTTTATTTATTTGATTTTTGGTTATGTCATCAGCCCTAAAACTCCGAAGCCTATTTTTCAGAACCTCCTTTCCTAGTTTCCCTGTTTCGGCTTTGAATTAGGATTTTGATTTGATGGACCGGGTCTTGGGTTATTAGGGTGTATAGTATTTCTTGGGTTTTGCGAATGGGATTGCTGGTTAGGTCTCGGATAGGGTTGGGGGTTTTGCCTGTTATTATTATTATTATTATTCGGCGTTCCTGTAGGCCTATTTCCCCTACGCGCTTCCTCCATCATATCCATATTATTTAGAAATTGTATGGCCTCACTAACCGTCTCGCTATACTTTCCCATTCCCGCTAACCTAATCTGGTCATTAAAATGCTGGAATATAGTAAACACTAAATATCCCTCCGGAATTGGTGGATCTAAATCTCTAGCCTTGTTTACTAACTTACAAAAATAATCTGCTCGCGTAAGATTACTATTATCATTATACCTACCATATTCTATTTTATTTCTTATTAATTTTTGCTTCTGTAGCGACCAATAATTTTTTAAACAACATTCTTTAAACCCTCTGTACCCTATATTTTCTGTTTGCATAACTTGCCACCATTCTAATGCACAACCCCTTAATTGTCGCACTGCAAACTTTAACTTTTCTTGATCGCTAAAAAATGGATTAGTTTCCTCGATCAAATTTTCTATCTCCCTTATAAATTGCTGAGGGCGTTCGTGTGGATTTCCCCAAAATTCTATTTTTTTACACTCCCCCTCATATCTCGGCATTACCAGGCTCCTAACCATACCTGGCTGTCCCCCTAATTCTAACACTTTTTGTTCTACCTTCGTTACCCTATTTGTAATTAATTTAAAATTTTCATCAGTTTTCTTTTTAATTACCCCGGTAGATTCTTCTAACAATTGTATGCTGCTTACAATATCCTCAAGCCTTTCTTCTACCTGTTTGTGTTGACTTAAACACCTTTCTTTTTCTACATTTATTTCCTGCGATACTCCTTCCAATTTTCCTGAAATTAATGTATATAATTGTTTCTGCTCTTCTTCTCGCAGCTTCCTATCATTCTCCTTTTCTTCTTCTCGCATCCTCCTTTCGTTCGCTTTTTCTTCTTCTATCAACCTCCTTTCGTTCGCTTTATCTTCTTCTATTTTAGCCTCTTTTAGCCGCCTTCTTTCTTCTTTTCTTTCCACCTCTTCCGCTTTCTCTCTTTCTCTTAATCGTTTTTCTTCCGCTTTCTCCTTTTCTCTTCACTGTTTCTCCTCTGCCTTCTCTTTTTTTAGCATTTCCATAAATTCTTTAAGTTCTTTGTTCGCCATTTTGCTCTTAGAAATTTTTCCTTATTTGTCGGAAGTAAAATATTCGTAGCCTAACTACTTTTATTTTATTTTTCTTAACTTTTTTGAAAAGCCCCTTTTCCTATTACGTTTTTACCGCGACAAATTATTTCTAAGGTGCTTGGCCTACTCCCCCTCTTAAACTGCGGAATACCAAACCCGGGAAATATTTAATGTTGATCAAAATCACTAGTATGTTTACACAATCTAACTTAATTCTTATTATAACACATACATATAAGCACAAATAATTTATTCTGTCAGTTCTGGACTTTATTTAACCTTCCGTTAAATCAAGCCACACCGGTGGGCGCCAACTCTGTAACGATGCAATAGTTGCACGACGCTGGGGGAGGAAGTTTGTTTTCCTTTTGTCCCCACGTTGCGACGTCAACCCTGCAACGACAGACCTTTTTTATGACGTTCGGGAGCCACCTCTGCAATGTAGCCCCGACGCTTGTCTGTCTGTAGGATTTCCCTACTTTGTTACAGAATAAAGAGATTATATCACCTACTGGAAGTTTAAGGCAAATTAATTTTAATAGCCTAGGTGATATAACTCTGGTTAAGATAACTATGCCTATAGTCACCTTAAATAAAAATATTTTATTAAATTCCTTCCAGTTATTCAAGTTACTATTAACTTTAAATTTGCTCAGCTCAGTAATTAATATTATATTTATTTGACAATCTCTGAGGAGTGAGAACAGTGGAACTTTACCTAGAATAATTAAATTATTTGTGCTTTGTGAAATTTCGTTGGAACTGCCAACTTTGCGTTTCCGCCCTTCGATATTGATCATACACTGAAAACAACTAATCATATAGGATACTTAGATAATAGGAATTTCTTGAACAAGGTAAATTATTTATATTAATTGAAATCAAAAGAAAATTTATTCAATAAAAACTCAAAATACTCTGTGGTTCTTTCCACTACAAAAACATAAATTTTAAACTAAATTTACTATTTACATAAATTTTAACTCTTTTAGGTAGAACCATTTATTATTCATTTATACTTAATTATTCCTTCTTTTTTAATATTTATTATTTAATTATTTAATTATGATTTTAAATATTTAATTTACAAGATTAACAATTTTATATTTTGAAAAACCTAATTTTTATCTCAACCCAGTATCAATAATTATTCAAATTTAACTCAGGCAATATTTTAATAAGGGATATCGTAACTTTTCTGACAGACCTTTTATTACTGCGACCCTGGACTCTGAACACCTTTCCCAGGAATGTTGATTGAAATACAGCTTCCCTGAAGTCCGGTTATCGTTGGTGCGGTTGAACGTCTCTCGTGGTCTCAGCTTTTGCCTGGTTTGACTTTCCCTGATGTCTTCTAGCGCCTTCCCTGATGTCTTCTAACGCCTTCCCTGATGTTTTCTAACGCCTTCCCTGATTTGGTTTCCGCTTCTTATTCCAGTAGTCCTTCAAAGTCCATGTGCTGTTCCAGTTATTGTCATTACATCAGTCCTATGATTCTTGTAGACTACGTCATTTATAGGTTTTTTGACGCACCGGCTATATAATTAACTATAGCGTAATTCACTCAAACTGTTCAATCGTTTTTTCACTGTCTGTAATGCTAACTGATTTTACACTGTTTTTGTTCATTTAACTCGTATTTACGTTTGATAAAATTTTAATGAGAACTGTTCTTTGAAATATTATATTGCATAATATTATAAGTAATAAAAATGTTCACTGTTTGATTTACACATATCTTACTGCTGTCTTTATAAAACACTGCTTCTAAGTACGTTACTTTAACCTCGCAGATCCGTCTAATGATCTCATGATGAAAGCTCAAAAGGTGAAAGCTAAAAGGTGCGCGGCTCCCGCTGTACTCCGCTTATATGGACTCCTTTGCCGCCTTCCGAGTACCAACTGCCTTTCTTATTCCTCTATCCCCTGTTCGGCATCTCGCCATGCAACTTGTATTAATTTCTTTAAGTTTTAGGTTGGTACTACCCCCACTAACTTCTTCGTTAGGCCTTGCCATCAGCTAATCTATCTCTCCCCTCCTAACAATTTCTCCTATTGTTTTACGTATTTTCCTCGTAGTTTTCCTTTAACTGCTTTTATGAACTTGCGGTTTTCGTAATCGTATTCCTGATACATTTTCCTTTCTTCTCAAACTTGAGTGATGGTCGTACTACGTTTGGTTCGCTTATGGCGCTGCCTCGCGTATTCCGCGGTTTTTCCTCGCTAAAACTTTTCTGGTTTCGAAGGAAAATCTTTTTTCTTTTTTCTTTTTTCTTCTATGTTGGTTATTATTTTATGATATACTAGCCAAAATTTCCATTCTGTCCAAAGATTTTTCTTCTGTTTTTGGGACTTGCAAAATTTTCCAAATTTAACATTTACTTTTGAATTTGAATTTTTACTTTAAAATTGATACTTTCGATTGAGATTTACAATTTTATACCCTTACTACTTTCTTAACACTATGTTATTATTTTTACCACCTTTTTCATTCTATTTCTAGCAAAATATAGGTATGAACTTTCTCACCTACTATTTTAATTAATTAACAATTATCTCTAACTTTTAAAATACCAAAAATTCCTTAATTTGTTATTTAACATTTTTTATACAATTTTTCTTACGCTTTTCAAAAATATCTTTTTCATTTAATTTTGATGAAATTTGAGAATTTCCTATAACTTTAACTCTTTATAACTTTAACATTTTTTATTTTACAAAATTGTGACTTCCATGAACAATGTTACCACCTCCCGTGTTTCACATTTACCCATAAAATTCATCAATTTTATACTTTTATTTAACACCTTATTCCTGTATAAAAATAACTAATTTTTCTAAGTCTTTTAGGCAACTCGAAACAAGTTCCTGGACAAAAGTCCATCTCTGTTGACACAGTACAGTTGGCCGGGACTTGTCGTATTCTAATCTAGTTACGTATAGGGTGTACCTCAACTTCTGCTATGAAATCTTGATTTTTGCAGTTTTACAACAAAACTCAATTTTTCACGCATTGCATAAGGTTTATCCGCTGCAGTTTATATATGTTTTTATTTTCTGTTCAATTTTTAATAAAGTTCAAAAATACAAATTTGCCAGTAAAGCTTAAGTAGGTTAGATACCTTATATCTTCTTATTATGGGCTTTCTTAATAAATTTTGGATATATTTTACTGGATTATTATTATATTATATTTGCTCCTCTTCAATATAATTCCTTTAAATATCAATTCAGCTTTCCTTTTATTTAAATATTTTCTGGATGGCTTAAAATATGTCCTTTGCCTCCTTCAATGGTTACTTCCGAACTGGTAAATAATTGAACTTTTTAAATTTTCCCCTAGTAACTAAACAACAAAACTGCCTTCCGTGTATTATGTTCGCCACTCATTTCCAAACTGGCATTAGTTTTTTTTACTTATAAGCGCATAAAAGATATTTATGGTTGTTTCATGTTTAGTACACTTGCTTTAATAATAATTTGATAATATTTGTCCATTTTTATAACAATTACACTGTTTATCTAGTCTTTTAAATTTTATATAGTATGTAAAATTTATATGTTTACGCCGATTCCAAACTTTTGACTGTGATGTTTTAAAAAACATCTGTTTTCAACCCCATCTACGATTTACCTATTCACGGGTGTAAGCGGTAGGCTATAACCCTACATCCACCTTACAAACACTCTTTCACTTTTAGAACATTGGTTCTTAATTTAAAACAGTTTTACAATGATTAAACTTATATCTACATTATTTATATTAACTTTAGTAAAGTTATCGTATTATGTGCTTTATAATTATTTATTTAAAATTTCTAAAATCTCTAAGTTAGTAAAAAAAAACATGAATCTTAGATCTCACTTTTCTTGTGACCACAAATCCTAATTTATCAACAATTATAAATGATTATTTATTAAAAATGTTACAACATACGTTACATATGAAATGACTCCTTATCCTACATCCATGATGTATGGTGAGTGAGAGAGTCTGAATGGTGGTTGGATAACATTACATTACCATCCACATCATAGGTGACGGACATTTGTTTCATGCTGTTAAATTGGGCACTAAACAAAACCAAACACCAAGATATATGCAACAATTACATCAGTTACGTCTAGAGAAAGTATCCCTTCCCAGTTGTAGTTTGTTATGGGTACGATGACCCCATCAACACCTATGATTAGAATAGAATAGAAATACAATGTTACAATAGACATGGTGAGCAAAGCAAAAAATACCAACATTATAGAAACACAGTACAGTACAACCTGGCTAGTCCAGTTGGCCGTATTTAGGAAAAAGCCGGACCACCAAGAATCCATTTAAAATAATGCTTCACAGACGAAATAGCGAATCATTCTTATAATTGATTGAGAAAGTGTAGGCTAAACTTAGGACATTAAAAATAATGAAGGCAAATTACGTGCAGTTGCGTCTGCATATTATACAACATGAGATAAAACAAATCTTCTTTTGAAGTACAGTGTTTACATACAGTATAGTATAATACTACTGTAATGTGTTTTAATACGTAGATGTGTACAATATACTGGTCTTTTAACTATAATAACATAAGCCGTTTTATTTTTGCTCAATTCCAATCAAGTTTTTCCGTTCATTTTTATTTTTAGAATTGGGCCGGATTACAGGGGAGTCCGGACTATTGAAGGCTGGTCGAGCAAGGTTGTACTGTACATATAAACACTAAAACATAAAATATACAGTTCATACAATAGACTAAAATGTTAGTCGCAGTCAATGAACTCTTCGACAGTGTAGAAAGTATTTTTCTTGTGCCATCTTTTTAACGCTAGCTTAAAAATATTTAGTAGGATTTGCCTTACAGTTGGCAGGTAAGTCTATTAAACAACTTTGCTCCTAGGTTCTTACACCTTTTGGGACTGGCGTCGCGTTTACACGACTAGAGTAAACTATCCACACGACTGCGGTCGCTTATACACATTTTAGAACTTTAATGTTTGAGTACTATCATCGCGTTAACGCTACCAATATAATTCTTTTACTGACATGTGCTACAATCTATTAGCTTTAAAATGAACTATTTCTACTTTCGATAGAACGTAGCTAACAGCAGAAAATAGAGAGAATAAAATCATTATTTATTTTATTTCAAGCCTCTGGATTATTATTCTAAATATATTTATTGTATTTACCTTTTACAGTCTGTTTAAAATAATCCTATTTGAATGTTAATTAGCTACGGCCGTTTCATCTACACAGAGACATCATCAGGCTTCGCGCTTGTCATGAATACAAACTTCACACATTAAAAAACAGATAAACACAATTTAAGTCACTGATTTCACTATAAGAGTTATAATAAATATAAGTTTAGAGTCCGCATGCATCTTTACTACTTTGACTTTATTCAGTTGACTAAGATTTATTAGATGAAACGGCCGTAGCTAATTAAGATTCAAATGGGATTTTTTTAAACAGACTGAAAAGGTAAATACAATAAATAGATAATAAAATCATGTTGCCAGTCCACGTTTACGGTTTTGTCGAAGCCTATTTTGAAAAATGAATTACGAATTATATGCTTTATCCAAAAATGAAATTTGATTATAACAAATTATAGAGACTAGATCATAGAATTGAACTGCATACTTGAAAATGTTAAAATAACCTTATTTTATAAACATATTTCACTTTGTTTCACTAAATTACAAAGAGGAAACAAACCTCTCGCTAGCTCTAGGCATACAAAGCCAGACGCATTGTTCCATGCTTGAAATAACCTAGTCTGAGCATGAATTAGGATTTAGAGTATGTTAGTCCCGAAAAGGTTAAAACTAGATTGAGTATTTTTGTTTCTTGGTAAATAATTATCCATATGTAAGCTTGAACTTATGTACATTTACGTTGATATACAATAGAGCTTTGAGTATGAAAATACAAGCTAGAGGAAGAATGTTGAGCTCCTTGAAGAGGGGCCTTCATGAATCTTGTACTGATACCCTTTTAATGAATCTGTTTGCCATTTTTTGCCAGAAGAAAACTTGTCCGGTTCCTGAGGAATTTCCCCAGAGCATTGCATAAATCAGATGGACATGGAAAAGGGCAAAATAGGCCTTCATGACTATACTGTCGCTGGTACACAATATGAGCAACAACATCGAAGCAAATACAGTGCATCAAACAACCAAACCAGAAACAACTCCTATTAGAGCTACCCAAGAAATATTTCTGAGCAATGTACAAAACAACTTATCACCAGGAAGATAACTGTTTGAAAACAGCAATACTGAAGTTAAAAAGGCTTGTGGAGACATTGTTGTGTGACTGCATAACAAAACAATATATTACCGTAATCGACATGAGTATTAGACCTTACCATAAAAATTAGAGTTATATAATTTTCATTCTGCATTTTGGAAACAATATTTCCAAAACGCAGACTGCATTAAAAGTAATTTCAAAATTAATAATAGGGATCCTTAAATCTGCAGTTGATATTACGCGTATGTACAAAATATTTAAATAAATTCGGGCCAAGAATTCGAAATGTTCTTGTACCTAAAATATTCAATGAATTGTCAAAGTTGTGTCCTACAGGGATTTAAAAATGAAACCTAAAGCTGGCTACACACGATCCGGCCGGACTGACAGTCCTGGCGGAAGTATCATCAGAAATCCAGCGCTTCATTGAACTGAACTGAAGACGCCATCTACGACCTGGCCGGCCACGCACGTTGTTGAACTTGTTTCAAAAGTCAGTTGAAATCTGTTCAGCAAGGGGTGGAAATACCACTTGAAGACGTTGGTGCACTCCTGGTCATAGCGGTACTTGAGTCTAAAAAAAATTAAAGTTTAGTGGTAATGAGTGGTTGTTTAAGAGAACGACCACATTCACAAATAAAAATTTGCTCCTAAAGACTGGCATCATAATTTGAGAATGGATGAGGAAACATATTTGCTACTATTAACTGTCAATAGTTACTCCAATGGTTGTCTATTGTTTTTAATGCCACAAGTGTTATTTGCATGCGAAAAAATGTATTCAGATCCTACAGGAAAATGTTATATTTAAACAAATGGAATAAGAAAATTAAGAATATAATAAGTACATATAACTTATACCAAAAATGTAATAGTACGAACCATGCAGAAATGAAGAGTATAAATACAAATGGACCAGGTATCAGTTGGTTTTTATGGACCTCTACAGGCAGGTAGAGGTGGAAATACATACTTATTTGTTGTCATGGAAACATTTACGAAGTATGTGCAAGCATACCCTTTGAAAAGAACCACTCAAAGTACTTTGAAATGTAAAGAAAATTTTGAAAGACCTAACAAAATTCAATCAGTACATAACACCAATATGTTCACCAATAAGGAGACCTAATGGTAAGATGGTCGAATGAACACATAAAGAAATAGGGAGGTGTTGTTTAAGGACGTGTCCATAGACAAAGTGAAACATTTTATCGATAATAATGGAATTACAAAATTGAACTCTGACCTCACTATTAGTCACAACAAATTTATAAACAAACTGATCTCGCATAGTACTGAATTATTATCTGACAGCGATATCTAAAGGTCATCAAACCACAAGACCCACTTAGAGGCTGCCTAAAATTCACAAACCAGATATTCCAATACGACCACTCGTAAACTTTACCAAGATAAATAATGATGAAAAACTGTTTAGAATTAGTAGACAAAATTTTTTAGCCGAATTTTCGAAGAAAATAAGAGCTATTACACTCGACCCAACTTGAAAACGGTTGGTCGGAGAAGGCTAAAATTTGGTTTCTATCCGTTTCAGACCATTTGGAGACTATACCCAAAAATCATTACTTTATATATATATATATATATGTGTATGTATATGTTTTATTCCCGGATTTTTAAGGGGTAGTAAAAATGCTTCAAAATTTCTGATTTTTTGGTCAAAGGGCCTTAGTGCGATTCTTCAAAAGGTACTTTTTTTGTTTTTCGATCCGTTTCAAAATGGCGGAGTTATACAGTTTTTTCGTTTTTGGGTAGGAATTTGAGGGGTAGTCTTTTACCAACCTTGCTAAAAGGTAGTAAATATGCTTCAAAAATGATGAATTTTTTGTGAAAGGGTCCTTGTAGGATTTGAAAGGTACATATATTTTTATTTTTTTAATTGAAACAAAATGGCGGCCTATTTGTAGTAAACCCAAAATGGCAAAGTTAGAGCGAGGAAATTGCATGATATCTCCCTCTCATAAGCCCAAGTTCAATTTGTGAGTTATATGAGTCGAAAGGCAATTAAATTTACTATAACCTTGTGTAAAGGTGTTTTAGGTCCACCTCCTGGAACAAGGAACAAAACTCATATAAAGATCCCAATAATCGACTTTTTCGCTATTTTTGTACGTTAATTGCGCATTTTCGCCCACTCATAAGCCCGAGTACATATTGTGAGTTATACCATTCAAAAGACAATTAAATTTACTATAATCCTGTGTAAAGGTGTTTTAGGTACACCTC
>JAGFPH010003799.1:21835-57981 GCA_018207615.1 Philaenus spumarius
CACTAAGAAAGGGTATGAAAAATTTCGAAATTTTAGGAGTTGTTTGGGGGGGATCAAAGTTACTAAAATCATAATTTCAGATCTTTTATTATTATGACAATAGTGCTTTTATTATTTAAGATCTATATATATAAAAGCCAAATACCACTCACTGACTGAACACTTAAAAAGAATACAATTACGTTAAAAATACTGAAAATACCAACCACCACGGGCAACGCCGTACGGGTCAGCTAGTATACACATATATATAAGTATGCATTATTATTGAGTTGTTAAAGAGTTGTTACAACACACAAACAAAAACATTGAAACAAACAAAAACGTAAATTACGCGTTGAAACTACGTAACAATAACTGCGTAGAGAGATTGCCGCTAACTGATAGGCCTCAGGTAGGGACGGCTCCATTCCCCTTTGTTGTTGGCTTCCTTTAGACAGTACATGGTGGGGGTTTGCTATTTTTACTCCAGCCTGTCATAAATTCTTCGAACCCCTTTCACTTCCAAACCACGCAAAGCGGTTTCAAATCAAACAACTATTTACAAGAAATTCAATGTATATTTTTCCAAAGACTTCAATTTGTTCAAATAATCGTTTTTAAGTGGAATACTTTCAACAAAGTACTGTCAGCAACGAAAGTGTTAAAAGGTCCTTTTAACCGGGAACGCTTTTAAAGGATGACGAGAACACATTGTTTTGAATCGGTTCAATTTTTAGGAGAAATAATGATTGAAATGTTTGTTTTGGACAAGTTTATTGAACAGTAGATTTTTACACACTGTTTTTGACGGATGCGGAGCCAACAGACAGTGTAGACCGGGCCTAAATCACTCAATAATTACAAAAACTGCCACTTTTAATGACTGCCAATTTTCAAGATGATGGAACTATCGGGTCTGCCGGACTATCAAGTGCCGGATTATCGAGGTCTTACTGTACCTCAAAAAATTGAGGCTGGTTTCAAGTGACACCTGTCGGTTCTGCATTAGAAGGAATCGGCTCAACACCGAGTGTAAGGGTTTCACTCGCAGGAGTTTTACGGAACTTAGAAGAGTTTTACGGATCGCAAGACCCTTATTGGCTTTTAACGTACCCTGGAGATGAACCCCAAAGAGACAACTTTCCACAATAGACCCACGTGGGTCGTAGTGGTGGTGAGCTCTTGAACTCCCTTATACAGACTCTTAATAAAAAAAGAGGTATTCCGATTGCAGAATGGATTATAATAAAGTTTTTAAAACAAAGGAAGGCGTTAAACCATCGGAAATTTGGACTCTGTTGAAGGCGCTGTTTGGGAACGTTACACATTCTATAACCTAGTGTTTGATTGGGCCAGAAAGTTAAAGGACGGTCAAGGAAGTGTGGAAAATGATCACAGATGACTAAATCCATGCAATCTGTGATCTCAAAGGTGACCAGTGGTTGATTGTTGATGAAATTGCTTCAGAGATGGGTAAAACATATCCATGTTAATATTCTTTAACCCTACAACTGTCAAGGTTTTACAGGTGTCGATTCTCTCCTTTTTGAGGGTCATTTTGAGCTGGCTGAAATGTAAAATTCCATTGATGGAGTATTTTTTCATTGTTTTGGGAATGTATAGACTTACTAAAGGGAATGTAGGTGTTTCTTTTTTTTTTAATAAGATGAGTTATGTTCTGCAGTATCTATATGACAAAAATGTTTATTTTCTTTTAAGTGGGGATGTTAATATTAATGTTCTGGGAGACCAAAAAAGCAAATATGATTTACAAGATGTTTTTGGTTTAGAGTGGTTGTCGAGCTCGCCTATTCGGGTGACTGGATCTCGACTACCTGTATAGACAATGTAATTTCAAATATTCTAAAAAATAGGACTAATGTAAGTAACATTCAATCGGAAATCTCTGATCATTATGTGCAGATGATTAGTCATGGGGTGTCCCCCAAAGGGTCCACATCTCAGAATAGGATGGTTAGGGATCTGAGACCGGATAATATAAAAGAACTAAAACACAATTTACAAAATGAGAAATGGAATTTTTTAAACATAATGGTAAAGATACAAATAAAAGCTTTGACAAATTTAATAATACTTTTATGTACCATTTGAATGTAGCTTGCCTTCTTACAAAAATGAAGAAAAGGAAACATACCTCTAAGTTTTCTAGGTGGATAACTCGACGTACTTTAGTGTCAAAAACAAGCTAAATTGTTTGCATTATATGTTTAAATTTAACTTTATAAATTCAATTTTATGCTTTTTATGTTTAAATTTTATAGAGTATTATAAAAGGTACAGAGATATATATAAGAGTGTCATCAAAAAGGCTAAAGCTTATGATATTAATAAGCAAATTTTTAACTCGAAAAATATCTCTAAGGCATCCTGGATTGAAATTAATAAACTAAGAACAAATAGAGCAGAAAACTCTGAGATAAGAACTTAATATGGACCGAGTTGTACACTCAGATCTGATGAGCGTAGCCAATATGTTTGATAGTTTTTTTATTACAGTAGCAGCTCGCAATGGGAACATACGGTCTGACTTGAGTCATATGGGAAGGGTCGAGTCGTCTATGATGCTGTTGCCTGTGTCGGGGAAAGAGATTGTTAACGTTATACATAATTTCAAAAATAAAAAGTCTACAGACATTTATATTATTTCAGTGTGGCTCTTAAAACAGTGCTCTTTGGAACTGGTGGAGCCACGACATATTTAGTAAATTTGTCTTTTTCCGAGGGTGTATTTTCTGATAGTCTGAAGTGTGGTAAAATTATTCCCTTATTTAAAAGGGAAACAAAAATCGTATTAACAATTTTAGACCAGTAACACTCTTGCCTGTTTTTAGTAAAATTATTGAAAAACTTTTTTTAACTAGATTGGTTTCTTTTTTTATCTAAATTTGATATATTTCCAAAATCACAATACGGTTTTCAGAGTGGAAAGTCCACCGTTGATGCTATCAACAGTTTGGTTGATTTTGTGGTAAATGGTCTAGAGAATAATGAAAAAATTATGAATACTTTCTGAAATTGTCAAAGGCTTTTGACTGTGTGGATTTCTATACCTTATTTAACAAATTAGAAGGATCTGGAATAAGAGGGTTCCCACTTTCTTGGATTAAATCCTTTATATGTGGTAGGACTCAAAGAGTCCAGGTGGCGGAGATGTTGTCAAAAGAGGTTCAGATTGAGTTTGGTGTTCTTCAAGGATCTATATTTGGACCAGTCTTGTTCAATCTTTATATTAGAGATCTGTCATCATCACAAAGTACTGACCATTTTGTGCAGTGTACTGATGATGCAACAGTCATGGTGCAGGCTGAATCCCTTTTCTTTTTGGAGCAACCACTTTTATAAGTGTCAATGAAACAAGTCAGTACTTTTCAGGAAGTAACTTGCTCACAAATCGAGACAAAACCGTATCTTTGTTTTATAGTTTAAAGCATAGTGATAATCAATTAATTGACTCCCACTATTATGTTAGGAGATAAAGTCATAAAAGAGGTGAAAATCACCAAATTCTTAGGCTTGGTTTATAGACAGTAATCTTGCGTGGAAGGAACATGTAGATGCTGTTTGTAAGAAAGTCAGTTCTGGTATTTTTGCTCTAAAGAATATTAAAAATTATTGCCCCAACAAACACTTATTATGTACTACTATGGACTTATTTAGCCCCATTTAAAATATGGAGTTATCTTTTGGGGTGACTCTTCAATGAATCAGGTTAGTAGAGTGTTATGTTTAAGAAAAAAGCATTAACAATTATAGTAGGTTGTAATGCATCTCTAAACATAATGGCATCCTTTAGAGAAGCGTTTAAAGAATTAGGCATCTAAATTTTTCCATGTTTCTATATTTTTGAAACTATAATCCATTGGTGGAAAAAAGGTGAAACATTGCACAACATGGATGTTCATAGAGCTTTTGTAGAGCAAGGTTGGCTCGCTTCAAAGCTGACGGGATATGTCTGGTTACCTGGTCACCGGCTTGGAACGCTTTGCTTAGTTTTTTGACTATATTATTTATGTATATATATATATATTTTATTAAAAAAACCTACGGCCATGCATAAACAAAAAACAATGGACAGTGCTTATCGATTACAACCATCTATATTATAAATATTAGTGAATAAATATTTAAAAATAAATTATAACACGAACAAAACTATTAAACTGCAAAATTTTTGCTTGTTCCTCGCAATAAAGATATTTGAGCTTTACAAGGTTTTGTTAAGTGACGATATATCAATCGAAACTATGGAGTTTTCTCTACAGATCGATATAAAGATCATTATACAAATATAGCGATTGGTTATAGAAATAGCTTGTTCCAAATGTGCTTTCTCAATAGTTAAAATCTGTCCAATTGCTAGGATTTACAGAAAACATCATATCTAAGAACCTATGAGTGTGACAAAAATTAGAAGGCAGTCTTAGAAAGTTTTATTCTTGACGAATCCAATGATGTCCTTATCTTCTGATGAACGATTTTGAGCCATAGAAAAGCAACAAGTTTGAGTCATTCAGTTGTCCTTTCTCGCGTCACCATTAGCTGTTTAAAAAACTACAATTTTAAAACGATTATTACACATGGAAATATAAGTTTTAGAACAAATGTGTAAATACAAAAATTAAAGTGTACGTCATTTCATTTCCAATCGTTTTTGTTTCATTGAGATTGGATGATTTTTAGTGGGTGAAATACTCAATGCAAGTCGAGTTGTCATGGACTACTCAATTGACTAATGCAGTGCGCTGAAAAGTCTCAAATGAAACGTCTGACAGATGTAGGGTTAATAAAAGGAACATAAAGTGGGTATTTTTAAAAGCAGGCTAAGTTTTGAATAATTCTTAGACTTTTAACATACTGCTGGAGATGTCTTTTAGAAAAAGAAACTGCTTCAACAGCTTGTGTTACAAGCGGAAGCAAAATAAGTTTTACTTCATCGGAGGGCTCAATAAAATGAAAAACTTTTCTCTGACCTTCCTTGACTGTAGAAATCCTGCACAGTAGTACTATTAACAATACAATAATAGTGCAAAATGCAGTCTAATAATAAATCTGACTCTAAACACAAACAATATAACCCTTTCCTCCAGTTTGTTTCTCAAAATACAACTCACTAAAATCGACTTCATCTTTACACCCTGCCAGCATGTGTACGTCAGCTTCAGATGGGCGTTTTCCTACTTTGCACTCCACCAACAATCCAGGAACTCTTTCCTCTTCGTCGGCCGAGCTTGTCTCTACTTTGCACTCCACCGACATTCCGGGAACTGTCTCCTCTTCATCGGCCAGGGTCGCCTCTACTTTGCACTCCACCAACAGTCCGGGAACTGTTTCCTCTTCATCGGCCATGTTTGCCTCTACTTTGCATTCTACCAACATGCCAGGAATCGTTTCCTCTTCATCTTCTTCGCCACCCGGGTCAGTCTCAGATTCCTTAAACACAAATTGTACGGCTATTATTAGTAAATGAGTACCGATCACGGTCCCTAGAACATGTTCTGGAGTTACTTATATAAAAATGTTACTTATATTTATATATATATATATATATATATATATATATAATTCAAATACTACTCACTAACTTACTCATCACGAAATCTCAAAAACCACCTAACGGATTGAAATGAAATTTGGTATGTAGCTTCCTCCAGGGCCCTAGATACTCGCTAAGAAAGGTTTTCAAAAAATTTGAAATTTTGGGTCAAAGTTACAAAAAAAAAAAAAACACCAAACGGATTGGAATGAAATTTGGGATGTAGCTTCCTCTAGGGCCCAGGTGCTCGCTAAGAAAGGTTTTCAAAAAATTGGAAATTTTATGGGGTTTGGGGGTCAAAGTTATTAAAAATCACCATATTTAACTTTGATTTGTCTATTCGTGCAAAGCCGGATCGGGCCAGCTAGTAACTATGTATGAGTTCGCACTCTAACGGCCACAATTTACGTCTGATTCAGTCCATATTTATTTGGTACACATGTTAGTATTTTTGTTGGACGAGTTCGTTAACGAAAAGAAATCTAACAACTGGAAGCACGTCTTTTGATCGGAAGTAACATTTTTTTGAGCTTACTAATGTTAGAATGAAACTTTTTTTGGTTTTATTTAAATAAATAAATACAGGAGATAATTCTGCACAATTTTACTTTTTTACACGACCTTATAGCCCGTCTGGTTCACCCAAAATTGGTGAAAACTTGAAATACCAAAAACGTACCCGGTTCGAATCTATGTGGGGGATTTTACCGTGGGGCTGGCTTCTGATCCGAGGCCGACGGCCAGGATGCGAAACGAGTGTGTCTGTTGCAAGCGAAGCGAAGCAGTCCATAATCCAAGGCTTCAAGGCCGAGGTCCAAACTAAACTAGCTAAGCAGCCGTGAGCCGTGGCTGAGGTGCAAACAAATTCTATAAATAAATTTTGTACACACAGTCAACTATTCAGCACCTTCAAAGGTAGACCAATTTCCTACATAATTGGTTTAGAACCAAAAACCATAAAAACCCAATTTTGTAAATTCTCTCACTACCGTTATTCATCTTTAATGAGATAGAAAACCTATTAGCAAAATTTCCCCAACCCCACTCCTATAACCCCATGTCAACCATTTGTAATGAACGAGCAAAGCGAACAAATGCATTAGCTGATTTTTATTTTCTTACCTCAGAAATTAATGGTTTTTAAAGGGCTTTAATTTGGCATACCACAAGCCGTAAGTGTCCATTACAAACTTTTGAGATGGGGAGGTAGGACGGGAGCGGGATTTTGTAATTAGTTTTTCTAACTTCCCCCTGTGGTGAATAACTGCCCAGAGATCAGATTTTGCTTTTTAAGTAATAACGGCGGTAAGTTTTCCTAAACTTTTAATTGATTAAGGTTTTTCTTTTGAGGCGAAAAGCCTGAGCGGTTATCATTGCCTGTTGACTATGGTTTTCGGGTAACTTTTGCAACTAAAATGCAATAGTAGGCACTGGCATGATCGTTTCAGTGTGTAAACTTAGCACCTACTTCCATTTCCTGCATGACATCTTCCACAGGTTCTGCTTTGACTTCAATAAGTTCAGTCTCTATAGCTTCCTTCGCCACCTATAAAAAAAGTGCACTATTCAGTGACAGGAAAATTACAAACATTTAATTTGGCTACCCTAAATTAGCATCAGTCCATTTGTTACATTCAATGCTTTATTGAACCTGCTTTGATAAACCATTATTAAAGCACACATTTTTACTTTCTCCCCCCTGTACGTAGTATATGGAGCAAGTATTGTTTTCGTTCAAATTTTCGAATTTGAATCTTTAATTATCTGTTTTGGTGCTCCCTGAACCTCAAAAAATTGTTTAGTGGCATTATTTGTTTTGATGCTCCCTGAACCCAAAAAAGTGGTTTTTTGGTGATGTCTGTTGGGATGTGTACAGACCTGGAGACCATACCAACGGTCCGATTTTGATGAAATTTAGTATGTAGGTGTAGGTAGTTCTAGAATATATCTCCAGGCGTTTTTTCTTTTTTTTTCAAATTTTTGATTTTTAAGGGATTTTACCCCCCAAAAATGGCAAAAAAACAAGAAAAATCAAATTTCTCAAAAACAACTATAACGATTTTGATAAAATTTGGCTTATTTGTAGCCCTTAATGTACCCTACCATATGCAAAAAACCGCATCTTTCTAAAAATTCTCACTTAGGTAATAATAATAATAATAATAATTTTTGGGGGTTTTTGGCCAAAAAGGGGGTTGTTTTTCAAAACCTTTTTTTGTGCATCTATACAGGCCTAATTTCCCGATTGTCAGTCCGGGTCCAACCAAAGTCCCAAAAAGTAAACCACATCTGATCAATCTCGTGGGCCTGCCGTGAAGATAGTGATACCACATAAAAGCCATGCTCTTCTCATCATCATCAAAGTTTGGTACAAATTTGTTCGAAATCGATCGAATAGTTTTAATAATAATAATATTATAATATAATATGGATGTGTGTTACATGCATCTAATATTTTCCATGGTACGTCCTACTTTTGCAATTCTAAATAACCACCTATTATGCTACCTTGGAAAGGTATAAAGTTTCAACTGGGAGAAAGTATGTGGCAGTTATATGGTACCGTTTATTTACCATACGCTTTAATGTATTTTGTATCATAAATATATTTTTCATCACACTGTATCGAAAACAGTCACTTTCAATATCAGCTGTGAGTATTGAAAATAGCGTTTTCTCGGTCTACATCTGCAAAATCATCTGGAGATTTTTGCCGATCTCTAAATTAGTTATAAATTATAACACCAGTAGCGCTATCAATAATAATTATGATTTGAAATGTCGTCTTATTAATTTATTAGATATAATAACGATTTAAAAAAAGAAACAAACGTGAGTAACAATAAAACTACATATTGATACTACTTGCTATTTACGACTATTAAATAAATAAACTTATTGATAACTTATTTTTAATAACTTATTATTTAAAAAAGTAAAGCCGTTTAAAGTGATAACATAAGGACAGAATAAAACAGCGAAGACAAGATAAACTTTTCCTTAAAAATCAATGCCTATAAATTCTTAGAATTAAGGAAGGTTTTTATTGATATTAAAACAGCTGACCTCAATAATTTAATTAGTGCTGTAAACGTAAACTATGTTGTCATTGTACTTCAGGAATGTTACTGAGAAACGATAGGTTATTTTGAAAAAAATATATATTAAATTTATTATTAATCACAGTGTGATGAAAAGTAATGTTCATCACAAGGGGCAAAATTGGCTTTTCGATCTTCGCTCGTTAAACCTGAACTCGTATCGAAAAGCGTCACTTTCAGTCCTAGTGATGAAATATACTACTACATGGTATATGTAATATTATATGAATGAACGGTCTATTTGATAAAATAACCAAACAAATATAGTTAGTCTAAACTGTTGAAAATCTTTCCTGGAAACAACTAGTAATTAAGTTTATAGTGAATTTCCATTGGAAAAATGAGCTATTGCAGTGACTCTTATGGTGAGACTCTAGG
Source organism: Philaenus spumarius (assembly GCA_018207615.1). Classification (NCBI taxonomy): domain Eukaryota; kingdom Metazoa; phylum Arthropoda; class Insecta; order Hemiptera; family Aphrophoridae; genus Philaenus; species Philaenus spumarius. The sequence goes on from JAGFPH010003799.1 coordinate 30,851, forward strand.
TTGGGAGCACCGATCATGATCCCCATAAAGCGATTATTTAAGGGAGGAATTAAAAATTATATATGTGTTCTCACACCAACGGCCGCGTTTTACATCCAATTTGGTTCAAATTTGGTGCACACCAATGTTTTTCGGACAAGTTTGTGAGCAAAAAAATCCAACAACTGGAAACACGTTTTTTGACCGGAATTAAAAATTTTATGAGATTTTTGTACTAGAATGAAACTTTTTTGGGGTTTCATCTAAACAAATTTATATAGGGGATTATCCTGCACTATTTGCTTTATTACACAACCTTATAGCCCGTCTGGTTCCTCCAAAATCCATCAAAACATAAAAGTACCCGGTTAAAATCCTAAGTACAGTAAAACCTCTCTAATCCGAACCTCTCATATCCGAAACCTCCGATATCCGGCGTAGTAAAAAATAATAAATATATCTATCAAAAATGAATATTTTCGACTAAATACTGCAGTAGCGAATGATGTTTTTGAGTTGGGCTGTAGGGAATTGTTTCCATGAATTCGGAGAAAGCGAGCGCTAGGGGAGGTGGCCAAGGTAAAGGTCACTACACTACAAACAATGTGTCTACCCATCTCACAGCTTCACCCCTCCGGAAATAGTAATACTGTAGTAGTCAGTTCTGTTGTATGCGTGATGTTTGGCAGTTCGTTCGATTTCTTTTGCAACTTGTTTAACTGTGTCTTTAAGTGCTTGGTTAAATAAAAAGTAAAACAAAGGAATTCCGTCGGGACTCCCATAAAAATCATAAATCACGGGTAACTTAAGTCCCAACAAGTTTTACCCGATTTCAAACAAATAAAATTATTACTTTAAAGTTTAAATAATTTTGTTACCGATCTATAAAATGTGTTATTTTTCTTCACAGTAGACACCCTAATTCTATAGACACGATAACAAACGAATCAATAAGTGTTTGACCTTGAGCCTACTCTAGACTTCTTGTGTACAAATAACAGCCTACGCATGAATAAAAATAAAACAAGAAGCGTTTACTTAAGAAAGGAAACAATTGCCTAAAACATTTTACTGGGGAAAATGTCTACTTACATAAAATTAATAATGTTTTACATTTTCCCTACTGATATTTATTGTTAAATGCTGAATTGAGTTAAAATACAGAGAATGCGATTGCAAATACCGGAGATTACATTCACGGAGTCTATACGAGAACGGGCAGTTCTGACAACTGAGTATTTCTTGGTATCGGTAATCGGTATCGAGTTTCGGCTATCGATTCTCGATACCGATACCAAAGCTTAAGTATCATTGGTATCGAAAATCGGTATCGAGAATCGACCCATCCTTAATTTCAACCAATTTACCCATATTAAAAAAAAACCTCTCTCAAATCCGGATTTTTTGATATCCGGATCGCCCGGAGCCACATTCATCCGGATATAAGAGGTTTTACTGTATTATTGTGGGGACATCTTCTGATCTGAAGCTGACGGCTGGGATGCAAACTCGCAAAGTGCAGTCCATAAAGCGAGGCCACAAGGTTGAGGTGCAAACTCGAAAAGCGAGCGGAACAAAACACTTGAGTCGGGGCTGGAGGCTGAGGTGTAAACAAATTCTAACATATTTCATACAGCCTGGTAGCTATTCAGCGCCTTTGTAAGTATACCAATTTCCCAAACCCTAAAGCATACATAAACCTAATTTTGGAAATTCGCTCATCTCACGTTAGTGGTTCAGCTGCGCAATCGAATTATTCTAATAATTAACTCGTAATTTAGATTCAAAATTCATCTCTCATGTTAATAAAAAGTCAAACTATTCTTCAGATGCATATTTTTAACATCTGACTCACCAGCCACCGGCAACTCAAATGGAGTTTATCTTGGTTTTAAAGGAAATAGCTGCTATTATTGTGTGTTAAAAAAAGTATCACTTTACACAAAGAGACTGATAGTTAGGATAATGTGCTATCATTTTTAGTTATTAGTCGCATTTTTGCAGAAACCAGTCAAGGTAATAAGGTACGGTACCATTTTAAATTCTTATAACAAAAAATTAACATAATAGTTTTTAACGTTTCATTAAAAAAAAAAAAAAAAACATGGATTTTACAGTGTGTTACATCTATACACCATCACCAGGGACAAACTTTCTTACCTGATCAGTTGTCGGAAAGTCACAATCAACAGTTATTCTCTCAGCTGTTTTTTGCACGATACAATCACCTGTTATCGTCTCAGCTGTTACATGATCACAATCAGCTGTTATCGTCTCAGCTGTACCATGAGGATCACAATCAGCTGTTATCGTCTCAGCTGTCCCATGAGGATCACAATCAGCTGTTATAGTCTCAGCTGTCCCATGAGGATCACAATCAGCTGTTATCGTCTCAGCTGTCGCAAGAGGATCGCAATCAGCTGTTATCACCTCAGCTGGATCCTAGCAGACAAAAATATCAATACAAGTAATTTTTATCACCAAACTTGATTTACAAATAAATTGGCAATGCTCCAACTTATCTCATTAACAAAACAGTAGATTTGTATATAGTGTCAATCAATTAGTCTTGTAAATTAGGAGACATAGGGTGTAGAAGAAAAATTCAAAAAAGCTGAGTAAGAATCCTCTTTTTTTACAATTTTGGTTCAACAATTTTTGGCTTGTTTTTAACGGTTCAGCCAGTTTTTTCCTACAATGCAAAAAACCTAAGCCATCATGATTGCCTGCAAATCAAGAGGTTAAGATGAAAACAGAAATAATAAATTTAAAAACATAAATAATTAGAATATGATGTGCTGCCTTGCACTATTTAATATGTCATAATAAATAACTTGAATTGGTTGTCATCAGTCCGTATTGTAGATCTAGCTACAGCGCTGTTTCGCCGAATACTGTCGGCTTCGTCAGGCTTGTACTAACACATACATGAGTAACACACAACCCTAACACACACAAAATCAGAGACAAAAACCGTTAATATATAATAAAAATGTTTGTGGCCACATTATTATGGTCGTTCTTGTCCTCCAGCTGCAGGTGGGATATCTGAACCCCTTGAAGCTGGACAAGAACAACCTTAATAATGTGGTCACAAACATTTTTATTACATACTAACGATGAGTTTTACTCTGATTTTGGGTGTGTTAGTGTTGTGTGTGGATTACAACGGATTACAATGAGTGTAGAACTTGTCACCGACGGACGTTGGACCTGCAGCTCTCGTCTAGTTTGTTGGTCGCCGGCTAGCACTACACTCCTTTCTAATTGTAGGTCAAACTACAAGGTCGGTTCTGACGCGCATGCGCGCAACTAGTCTAGCTTTAGGCAACAGGAGTTACGGTAACTCGTTGCATGTGTTACTTGCATATGTGTTAGTACAAACCAGACAGTGTTCGGCGAAACAGCGCTGTGTAGCTAGATGTACAATACGGGCTGAAGACAACTTCAAGGTATTTATTACAATAAATAATTACTATACAAATAATATAAATGCAGAAAAACACCAGGTTTTTCACAAAAACAGTTTCATTTTAATAACTGGTTTGCCTAATTTTAATAAGCTGAGAGATCGACGATACTACATTTTATGAAAATCGGATAGATAGTATAGTATTAAAGCCAACTGAACAATTATACAGCTTTCTCTCTCTGTTATACTGCCACCATCAGAATAAAGGAAATAAGCAATATAAAATTACTATGACTGTCATGAGATAGATTCGATCAGAACACATGTAAACAACTCATTGCCTACACACAAGGTGAGGCCTATGAAGAGATTATTCTTTATTATACAGGGTGACTCTGAAATGCGCAAAGATAATTCAGATGGAGGTTATATGGGTCAAAACAAAGAAAAAAAACTTCCTATAAACATACAAATTGTGATAAAAAAATATGATGAATGAATTTTTATAGCAGCAACTGCTGTCGCTACCATCCATTTGATCTGATGAGAAAGGCAGTGTCCAATTTTGAACACATTCTGACCAGTAGTGTGCATCATGGATTTCGAACAACGCATTAATATTAAGTTTTGTTTCAAGTTGTAAAAAACTGAAAAAGAAGCACATTAAATGTTAAGATCAATGTATGGCGATAATGTGATAAGTCTGAAGACTGTTTAAAAGCGGAAATGAGTCGGTTGAAGATGAGGAACGGTGGGGACCTCAAAAACGGTTGCACGCACGGTATGGATTTCAAAACAGATGAAAACGTGCAAACAGTGACCAAACTTGTTCGTTCAAACAGGTGAATGACTATTGAAGAATTTTCCGAAGAACACAACATCTCGTACAGGTCCATGCAAAGTATTTTAACCAATAATTTGCAAATGAGACGAGCGAGTGCAAAATTTATTTGTTTCAGACTTTTGACTGATGAACAGAAGGAAAATCGTGTCTCAGTTTGACCGGAATTGAATGATCGTCTTCTTGTAGGTAAGGACTTCATGGCCAAAATTGTAACTGGAGATGAAAGTTGGGGAGGTTGGGGCTATGACCCTGAGACGAAAATTCAGAGTTCTCAATGGAAAACCAATAACTCCCCTCGTCCTAAAAATTACGTCAGTCAAAGTCGAACATGTAGGTCATGCTAATTATTTCTTTTCGATAGTGAGTGCATAGTGCGATCGGAATTTGTTCCCAGGGGAAGAACTGTAAGCTCTCAATTTCTGAAGGAGTACTGGAACGTTTGCGGAATGATGTGTGAAAAAAGAGACCAGAAAAATCGGCCAATGGTTTCCTTCTTCATGACGACAACTCATAGTACCACAAGTCACATTTGATTCACGAGTTTTTGGCCGGAAAAAATGTTCCGGTCAGCCAACATCCGCCTTACTCCAGAATTAGCACCTCTGGCTCTTCCCGAAAATAAGAAACATGCTAAAAAAAATGTTTTGACACCATTCCCAACATTGAGATTGTCATGACCTAGTAGCTAAAAGCCCTTACGAAAGAAGCCTTCCAAAAATGCTTCCAGTCATGGATTCAACGTTGGAACAAGTGCCTCGCAAGCCAAGGACGTACTTTGAAAGAGATTAATTCAAATTCTATGTAAGCTTATTATTATGTTTCTAATCAAATTTTCAACGTATTGTTTTTGATCACACCTCGTACATGTCCGGAAGTTCTTCTTTCACCAGCTATAGCTAGTACAAGCAATGTTTCCGGACATATGTTTATAAGTACGTTTCTTCTTCATGATGACCCACATAACCCAAAATATAATACAGAAGACTGGTATTTTATAAAAAACACACCGATTGTTTAAACAACCGACTTATATCGTACCTCCTGATAGGAATCATTCTCAAAATCCCCGTTTTCAGAACCTCCAATGTTTTTAACTTTGACGAACAAAGGCGTACTAGCTGGAAAAGTCAAATCAGGTGTTATACTTTCGGCAGATTCCTAGAACAAAATAAAGTAGGCGTGTAAAAATCCATTCTAACAAAATTCACAAAGAAAAGAAAGGGGGCTTTCATTTAAGACAGTTTTTCAGAAAAGACCAAACTGTTAGAAATATTTTCAACTATACAGCAGAGCGATGATTTTATCATAGGCACTACAGTAGTCTCGATATTTCGTGGTGAACGGGACCAGCACCACCTCGAACTATCGAAAACTCAAACTTTCGAAATATATATGGGAAAAATAAATAAAACGACGTTGAAAAGAATACAAGATTCAAAATAAAAACTTTACTAAAACAAAGTGTTTACAGTCTGGTAACAATTTACGTTGTGGGCTTTTTTCTTTACTGAAGCTGCAACGTTTCCGTGCAGTGTAAATTTGTTCATTGGATAAAATTTCTTCAGTAATCATTTATTTGAACTTTTAAGTAAACTCCAAAACAACGTCAGAGTCACCAAATAAAGGTGGGCTAAGTTATTACTCCGCTGTATTTGTTACGAACGATTACGGCTACATTGAAGTACTTATTAAAAATACTCATTCCGATTACATTGATTAACATACTGCAATACGTACTGTATATTTCTGACCAAACTATTACTCAAAATCATTACTCTAGTGAAATGACAATTTTAATAAGTAGTAGTAATAACAAAATAACCTCGCTTGAAATGAAATAAGCGATGATTAAAAATGGTGCTACTTGACTCGTTACCATCTTCGCTACTTTATTCTTTACTTTAATTATTACATGGTGACATTTCATTCCGCCTTTACCGGGCTAGTGGTCTACGGTACGACACAGCGTAGTCTGGACGTTCCTTTCTTTATTACTATCTTAATCGCTACATCCCATTCCATTCTAATTTTACCGGTACCAGTTATGGCCTTTACCGGTAGTATGAAGTCATGGACTCAGTGAATTGAACTCATACGGTGGATCGTACTTACATTGTCGACTCACATTCACAAGTCTACAGTCTACACTGCACCAGAGTAATAATCATTACTTCGAACAGTTAGTACCGATTTCTTTGTGTTTCTGCTAAGTAACGAATACAAAATATTGACAACAAACCTCTATCACCAAAGAGTTTTTCTATCGATACAGCTAGTTGAAGCACTCCATACCTCTTCTTCAGCTTGTAGAGGCCAGCCCACACTAGCAAAACTGCCACCTCACTCCTGCAGCTGGTTGCTGTAAAAACAAGGCTTTTTCCTCCAAGATTGGGCCAAAAATCAGAGCCTCCTTCTGTCTTCATTGCGTAAACCAGAAGAACAACGCCTTACTTGTTTTTTCAAACTCCAACTTCACAGTTTTTCGGTTAAGAGATTCTTCGGAGCATTTCATTGAAGAAAATTGTTCCAATTTAAGTCGGTTTCGTCACCAGTCACCAACAGTAACTTAGCTCACACTGTATTCGAGATCAAGTTTTTTTATTGTTTCTCCTTTGTCGAGTCGTTTCAATACTTGTAACTTACCATTCAATGATAAATTTTCTTTGTTACAGCACTCATTTTTAAAAGGTTTACAAATGTAAACAGCCCACAAAGAAAACGCTATACTGTACCAACAACGACAAACATAAAACACCACTTTCAACAAAATGTTTGCTTACATAAACAAAGTGAAGATGGCGACTTTATCGTTCAAACGTGTTTGAGTTAATAAACATATTAGTTGTGAGATTTTGTGTTCTAAGTTTATTCTATCAAGTATATCTTCTCACAAGTCAAGCTCAATATTTATATATATGAACAAACAAAAGCTCAGAGAAACGTGTGCGTGGTGTCAATGACACAGACACAATTAAGTGCAGTGAGTGCTCGACAGGTGACATGTTGTGCTGCGAGCGGGTGGGGGAACAGATTGGATGATGACAATCAGAATCGATGGAATCGAGTTACTAAAACAATCGGAAAAATCATCTGATTGTGAACAAAATTAACTCAACTGTCCTTTCTGTGTTCATTGACAACTAATGGAAACTAACTTTTGCGAGAAAGCTGACATGCTTCTTGATCCAAGCTTACCTCATTTTTAAATGATCTAAATAAAATTTGAACGTGAAGTTCTCGAAAAAATTAAACTTCCTTCGACATCGGCAATTATTGTTTCACATTTTTAAATGAACGACATAAATGTTAGCATTTAACCTAAGTTTTTTTTTTTTTTTGGTTTCGACGTTTTGATTTTATTCTCCGGCAGAAATTTGTTTTTGGTTTACCTATTAACATTGCTTCAGAATTGACAATATTTTACTAAAACAAAACTAAAATATAATAATAATAACAAAATATATGTCGTGATTAACAATCGTAATTTATGTTTTATTCCGAAAACAAAATTTAAATCAATTCCATAAATTAAATAGAACCCTTTATTTAAGATTATTCCGATTATATTACTTTCGACCGAACTTTACTTAGACTGTTTTGGATAAACTCGGACTTTCGCTTCCATAACAGGTTATAGGATGATTTCGAAGGTGCTATTCGGAAACAATCAGAATCACTGAGAATTTGACTCCGGAATCTCCCAAAACTAACAGTAAATAGCACTCACACTGTCACAGCTGTGCAGTACTTTTTGTTTTTACAAGGCTCGGATCTATGGGAAACTTGTAATTCCGAGACTCTAACTATCGAGTCTCTTCATTATTGGGTTTTCATAAACTATTGATCTTTTAACCATTTTAAAGCTAGCCAATAATATACAGTATAACTTGAAAAGGCAGAATTACTTTAGAAATTTTTGTGCAGTTTTACAAAAACTGCCATATTTTCTAATCCAATTATGATATTTTCACAACTATTGTGTTGTTTTATTTCCAAAAACATCAGTTATGTTCTAAAGCTGTTAAAACATTCTTCTTAAATTCCACAATAAAAAACTGTTGGAGTTATTTTCCAACTTTCTTACAAAAAATCATTTCAAAAAGTAAATATTCCTAGTTGTTAATTTCATTGTGAAAAGGTCCCCGAATCACTGAATTTATATAAAGGTTAATATAATATTATCTGTTGTATGTCCGTCAAATCATGTGATCCTCTTTTTGTGCTAAAACACTACCGCGGTTTCAGATGATTGCACTCATCCATCATCAGGTGTTGAAAATATCACCCACACGAGGTCGTCAAAACATTAAATAATTGTTACAACACAATCATCGTATACATTGAATTCAATTTGTTCAACATTTATGGTTGTCAGTGCGAGAGCTGGGTCAGAACTACTATCCGCAAGGCAGTGTCAAAAATTATGTTGCAACTAAAAGACAATTTATCGTTTAGGACATTATGTGGTTCCATTTTTACTGCCTTCCTTGGAAATCTAAAATTCTTGGAATACACTCATATGTCTACTCTTATCGCAGAACTTTATCACCTTCATGTAGGTTTATGTATTTATCATCAAAATAAGGTGGCAGCAAAATTGGATTTTATAGTTTAAATTTAGATTTTGGCAAATGTTCCTTAAATCTCTTAAAAATCGACGGCCGGTCTGTCCAACGTAATATTTCGGACAGTCATCAGAAATCAATTTGTAGACTCCAGTACACTCGGCAAAATATTTACTGTAGACATTCTGCTGTAATTAGCGAATTTACAAAGGAAAGATGAGCTATTGCAGTGACCTTCTGGTGAGAACTGAAGTCGGGAATAGCAAATGAGCACTGATCATGGTCCTTAAAGCAAGACTTCTAGAGTCATTAAAAGTTGTATTTATGTGTTCGCACTCTTAACGGCAGTATTTTAAGCCCGATTTGGTAGTGAAAAAAATCCAATAACCGGAAGCACGTTTTTTGACTGTAAGTAGCTATTTTTTTTAGATTTTTTCGTACTAGAATGAAAATTTTTTAGAGTTTTTTCTAAAAAAATAAATATAGGATATTATTCTGCACATTTTGATTTTTTACACGACCTCATAGCTAGCTTGGTTCCCCCAAAATCGTTCAAAATGCAAAATACCACTAAAGTACCCAGTCCACGTAAGGGCATCTTCTAATCCGAGGCCGAGTTCGTACGCTGCGAGCGAAGTGAAGCGGTCCATAAAACGAGCAAGGTCGAATTGCTAACACGCAAAGCGAGTTTTTCTGCTGCGAATGGAACGAAGCAGCGCGTGAGTCGAAGCTGGAGGCGTACACATAGGCAGCTCTTCAGCGCCTTCGTGAGAGAGCCAATTTCCCAAATAGTTGGTTTACACCCTAAATTATAAACATTTAATTGTGGAAATTCGATAAACGTCCATCAGCGGTTCAGCAGTGATCGAATTATTTATTGTTTGTACTGTAAGCCATGGTGACATTGTTCTTGACCAATTCATTCGACAAGGTATGCTTAAAAAAATGACCAAACACTCTGGAGGTAAACTTTTTTTGCATTATTATTCCGCAGTGAGGGCATTTCTACATTGTTTTTGTTCTTACAGTTTCGAACTGTGCTATCAATTATAGAACTTGTATAAGCACTTGACACCACTATTAATATGTTTCAATATTAATACTTCATTATCGAAGTCGTTCACAAAGTGAGGAAGTGACAGAAGCATAGGCACAAAGCTGTGGTCAGACACCCTGTTATGTTGTGTGGGGTGATAAGAGTTGTGTAGAGTCTGGTCTGTGGTAGTTGACTTCATGTATATTTTAAATACAAAGTGATGCAAAATCTTAGAGATGGTGACATCAAGGTAGTTTAAAAATTTCTTTGATTCAGTTTCAAGGGTGAATTCTAATTTAGGGTGTATTTTATTCAGGTAGTTGTTAAAAAGAGTCAATTGTTTTGCTACCATTAAATAGAACAGAGATATCATCAACATACCTGTGGTAGAAAATTAGCTTATTATGGTATCTGTTATCAGAGGAACATATATGTAATTTTATTGTTTTCCTACATTGAAAATTTCTGCCATAATGCACGCTAAAGGTGAGCCCATTGCAAATCTATCTGACTGAAAAAACTCCATTAAACTGTAAATAATTTAGTTTTAGTAGCTCGGTGATTAACATTATTAATTCGTTAGTTGCATTGGAAGGTTTTTTTTTACTTTCTCCTCCCTATACGTACTATATGGAGAAAGTATTGTTTTCGTCCAAATTTTCAAATTTTAGTGGAATTATCTGTGTTGGTGCTCCCTGAACCCAAAAATACTTTTAGTAGAATTATTTATTTGGTGCTACCTGAACCGAAAAAAGTGGTTTTTTGGTGATGTCTGACCGTGTGTCTGTTAGGATGTGTACAGAGCTGGAGACCATACCAATTGTTCGATTTTGATGAAATTTGGTAAAAAAATGGCAAAAAAACAAGAAAAATCTAAATTTCTCAAAAACGGCTCTAACGATTTTGGTTATTTGTAACCCTTAATATACGGTACCCTATCATATGCAAAAAACCACATCTTTCTAAAAATTCTCGTTTAGGTAATAATAATAATAATAACTGATTTTTGGGGGTTTTTGGCCAAAAAGGAGGTTGTTTTTCAAAATTCTTCAAAACCTTTTTCGTGCATCTATACAGGCCTAATTGACATGTTTGGTGCAAATTTGTTCGAAATCGATAGAATAGTTTTAATAATAAAAATATTTATTAGTTACTCTCCTACTTTAATGTGTCCCTCCCTTCCTACTTTAATACAATTATGAAGTCACAGTGAATCTGTTTAGTAATTATTTAAATAATATGTTTGTGAGAAAGTATGTGCCAGTTTTCTGGTACCGTTTATTATAAAATGTTTATGTAAAATATTAATCATTTCATTTAGTGGCGTTAGTATGTAGGTTGACAATGTCAATCAAAGCTATTTTTTTTTTAATTTAAAAAAATTTTGTCTACTAATTCTAAACAGTTTTTCATCATTATTTATCTTGGTAAAGTTTACGAGTGGTCGTATTGGAATATCTGGTTTGTGAATTTTAGGCAGCCTCTAAGTGGGTCTTGTGGTTTGATGACCTTTAGATATCGCTGTCAGATAATAATTCAGTACTATGCGAGATCAGTTTGTTTATAAATTTGTTGTGACTAATAGTGAGGTCAGAGTTCAATTTCGTAATTCCATTATTATCGATAAAATGTTTCACTTTGTCTATGGACACGTCCTTAAACAACACCTCCCTATTTCTTTATGTGTTCATTCGACCATCTTACCATTAGGTCTCCTTATTGGTGAACATATTGGTGTTATGTACTGATTGAATTTTGTTAAGTCTTTCAAAATTTTCAATAATTTTCTTTACATTTCAAAGTACTTTGAGTGGTTCTTTTCAAAGGGTATGCTTGCACATACTTCGTAAATGTGTCCATGACAACAAATAAGTATGTATTTCCACCACTACCTGCCTGTAGAGGTCCATAAAAACCAACTGATACCTGGTCCATTTGTATTTATACTCTTCATTTCTGCATGGTTCGTACTATTACATTTTTGGTATAAGTTATATGTACTTATTATATTCTTAATTTTCTTATTCCATTTGTTTAAATATAACATTTTCCTGTAGGATCTGAATACATTTTTTCGCATGCAAATAACACTTGTGGCATTAAAAACAATAGACAACCATTGGAGTAACTATTGACAGTTAATAGTAGCAAATATGTTTCCTCATCCATTCTCAAATTATGATGCCAGTCTTTAGGAGCAAATTTTTATTTGTGAATGTGGTCGTTCTCTTAAACAACCACTCATTACCACTAAACTTAAATTTCTTTAGACTCAAGTACCGCTATGACCAGGAGTGCACCAACGTCTTCAAGTGGTATTTCCACCGCTTGCTGAACAGATTTCAACTGACTTTTGAAACAAGTTCAACAACGTGCGTGGCCAGCCAGATCATAGATGGGGTCTTCAGTTCAATGAAGCGACGGATTTCTGATGATACTTCCGCCAGGACTGTCAGGCCGGCCGGATCGTGTGTAGCCAGCTTTAGGTTTCATTTTTAAATCTCTGTAGTACACAACTTTGACAATTCATTGAATATTTTAGGTACAAGAACATTTCGAATTCTTGGCCCGAATTTATTTAAATATTTTGTTCATACAGTAGAACCCCTCTTAACCGGTCTGGTCGGGACCGAGACCCTGGCCGGTTGATCTGGGGTTCCCGTAAAAATAGATGTTTGTTCAAAAATAACCTACAATACATATTTAATAAATAACCAAGCAAATAAGACGTTATTGCAACTCATTTTATTGTATGTACTGGTTAGTACATACATAAGCAAACAAACACCAACAAATTAAACATTTTAACTTACATAAACTTTGAAAACTTAATTTACACATACTAATTTATATATACAAGAACTTTTGTTCTCATGAAATTCAGTAAAGGTTCCGACAAAGCAACAGACAAAGAAAGAGAAACAAAGGATGCCGCTTTGTTAATTGATTCTAAGAAAAAATACAGTTGCGGCGGAAGTAAGATTTGATTCCCCTCTTGCTTTCGCGGCAACTGTATTTTTTCTTTGAATCAATTGAGAAAGCGGCATCCTTTGTTTCTTTTTTACGGCCCCTTCTCCCCTGCCACAACACTCCCCTGTTCCCCTACCACACACCTAACGTTGCGTCTCCCTGCTTTATTTTCTAGGAAATGTCCGTCAAACAATCAATGTTTGAGACTTCGGCCAGTTAATATATTTGACTCTGCTGTTCCTCGGGATAGGCCGGTTAATCCGAGGACCGGTAGATCCGAGGCCGGTTAAGAGGGGTTCTACTGTACGCGTAATATCAACTGCAGATTTAAGGATCCCTATTATTAATTTTGAAATTACTTTTAATGCAGTCTGCGTTTTGGAAATATTGTTTCCAAAATGCAGAATGAAAATTATATAACTCTAATTTTTATGGTAAGGTCTAATACTCATGTCGATTACGGTAATATATAGTTTTGTTATGCAGTCACACAAAAATGTCTCCACAAGCCTTTTTAACTTCAATATTGCTGTTTTCAAACAGTTTCTTCCTGGTGCTAAGTTATTTTGTACATTGCTCAGAAATCTTTCTTGGATAGCTCTAATAGGAGTTGTTTCTGATGTTTGGTAGTGAGGTGCACTGTATTTGCTTCGACGTTGTTGCTCATACTAGCGGCAGTATAGTCGTGAAGGCATATTTTGCCCTTTTCCATGTCCATCTGATTTATGCTATGCTCTGGGGAAATTCCTCAGGAACCGGACAAGTTTTCTTCTGGCAAAAAATGGCAAACAGATTCATTAAAAGGGTATTAGTACATGATTCATGTAGGCCCCTCTTCAAGGAGCTCAACATTCTTCATCTAGCTTGTATTTTCATACTCAAAGCTCTATTGTATATCAACGTAAATGTACATAAGTTCAAGCTTACATATGGATAATTATTTACCAAGAAACAAAAATTTATTTGATTGTGATTTCGTTCGACAAAAAAAAAAAAACTCAATCTAGTTTTAACCTTTTCGGGACTAACATACTCTAAATCCTAATTCATGCTAAGACTAGGTTATTTCAAGCATGGGACAATGCGTCTGGCTTTGTATGCCTAGTGCTAGCGAGAGGTTTGTTTTACTCTTTGTAATTTAGTGAAACAAAGTGAAATATGTTTATAAAATAAGGTTATTTTAACATTTTCAAGTATACAGTTCAATTCTATGATCTATTCTCTATAATTTGTTATAATCAAATTTCATTTTTGGATAAAGCATATAATTCGGAATTCATTTTTCAAAATAGGCTTCGACAAAACCGTAAACGCGGACTGGCAACATGATTTTATTATCTATTTATTGTATTTACCTTTTCAGTCTGTTTAAAAAAATCTTATTTGAATCTTAATTAGCTATGGCCGTTTCATTGGTAGCGTTAACGCAATGATAGTACTCAAACGTTAAAGTTCTAAAATGTGTATAAGCGACTGTAGTCTGTGTGGATAGTTTACTCTAGTCGCATAAATGCGACGCCAGTCCCGAAAGATTTAAGAACTTAGGAGCAAAGTTGTTTAACCCTTTCAGACCAGTGTCCTCTGCAGAGGACATCATATTTAGTGAATTTTCTATTTTTTTTGTAACATTGTTTGAGCATTTGAAACCCAATGTCCTGTCCAGTGGACTAGTTATAAGCACAAAAATAACTATGAAGGAATAGTTCTTTCCGTTTCACATATGATATAGTATACAAAATCTATGTAAATTTGAGGATGAATGAAAGTAGTGTTCCCCCATATGTCGTAGGTTGGTTTTTTTAAAATAATATATATATATATATATATATATACAGAAATACTACAGTAAAATTATGCAAAACATCTCAAGCCTTTAGACCAAGTTCCTAGTCATATCCCGTCTCAGCTTGGAAGCGAGCCAACCACCGTTTGCTTTACTTCCGCCCTCCTACCCTCAAACCACAGATATGAAAAGCTACCTGGTCTCGCGAGATTCGAACCCGGGATCTTCTGATCAGGAAGACGCCACGTTACCTCTCGGCCACTAAGGCTTGTACAGAATAAAACTCTCTTAGCTGCTTTACAAAGCAACCATATTGCCTATCTCGCCCCTTAAGCGAATTTTTTTCTTCGGGTTAAAACTTTGTTATTTAAAAATAGTGGTGTAACTTTTTTACTTGGCAAGATATTAGCCCAAAATTTTTAACATAAGTATACAACAAAATGTGTCTCAAAGTGATATGCAAGTTTTCAAGTAATATATTTTTTCCTATCTGTTTTCTTTATGCAAACTGGAAATTTTATAAAAACATTTTGTTATGGTATGTAATTTTATTTTTTCTAAATTTGTTGGTACGTTAGAAAAATGTTTATAGTAGAAAATATTACTTATAGGTCTATTAAAATAAAAACAATTAAAAAATCATGATTATATCTTATCAAATAACAAAAATACAGCTTTGTTTATGAAATCCTTTCAAATTCAAAGAAAATGCCTGGGACTGAAAGGGTTAATAGACTTACCTGCCAACTGTAAGGCAAATCCTATTAAATATTTTTAAGCTAGAGTTGAAAAGATGGGACAAGAAAAATACTTTCTACACTGTCGAAGAGTTTATTGACTGCAATATATTGACTGCGACTAACATTTTAGTCTATTGTATGAACTGTATATTTTATGTTTTAGTCTTTTGTATGTACAGTACAACCTCTCTCGACCGGTCTTCAATAGTCCGGATTCCCCTGTAATCCAGCCCAATTCTAAAAATAAAAATGAACGGAAAAACTTGATTGGAATTGAGCAAAAATAAAATGGCATTATGTTATTATAGTTAAAAGACCAGCATATTGTACATATCTACATACTAAAATACATTACAGTAGTATTATAATATACTGTATGTAAACACTGTAGTATAATATGCAGACACAACTGCACGTAATTTGCCTTCATTATTTTTAATGTCTTAAGTTTAGCCTACACTTTCTCGATCAATTATAAGAATGATTCGCTATTTCGTCTGTGAAGCATTATTTTAAATGGATTCTTGGTGGTCCGGCTTTTTCCTAAATCCGGCCAACTGGTGACCACATTAAGCCGGACTAGCCAGGTTGTACTGTACTGTGTTTCTATAATGTTGGTATTTTTTGCTTTGCTCACCATGTCTATTGTAACATTGTACTTCTATTCTATTCTAATCATAGGTGTTGATAGGGGGTCATCGTACCCATAAAAAACTGCTACTGGGAAGGAATACTTTCTCTAGACATAACTGATGTAATTGTTGCATATATCTTGGCATTTGGTTTTGTTTAGAGCCCAATTTAACAGCATGAAACAAATGTCCGTCATCTATGATGTGCATAGTGATGTAATGTTATCCAACCACCATTCAGACTCTCTCACTCACCATATATCATGGATGTAGGATAAGGAATCATTTCATATGCAACGCATGTTGTAACATTTTTAATAAATAAACATTTATAATTGTTGATAAATTAGGATTTGTGGTCACAAGAAAAGTGAGATCTAAAATTCATGTTATAGCCTAAACGTAATAACCTCAAAATTAGTTCTAGCCTAATAATTTTATTAACTTAGAGATTTTGGAAATTTTAAAGAAATAATTATAAAGCACACAATACGATAACTAAAGTTAATATAAATAATGTAGATATAAGTTTAATCATTGTAAAACTGTTTTAAATTAAGAACCAATGTTCTAAAAGTGAAAGAGTGTTTGTAAGGTGGATGTAGGGTTATAGCCTACCGCTTACACCCGTGAATAGGTAAATCGTAGATGGGCTTGAAAACAGATGTTTTTTTAAAAATATCACAGTCAAAAGTTTGGAATCGGCGTAAACGTATAAATTGTACATACTATATAAAATGTAAAAGACTAGATAAACAGTGTAATTATTATAAAAATGGACAAATATTATCAAATTATTATTAAAACAAGTGTACTAAACATGAAACAACCATAAATATCTTTTAAGCGCTAATAAGTAAAAAAAAACTAATGCCAGTTGGGACATGAGCGGCGAACATAATACACGGAAGGCAGTTTTGTTGTTTCGTTACTACGGGAAAATTTAAAAAGTTCAATTATTACCAGTTCGGAAGTAACCATTGAAGGCAAAGGACTTATTTTAAGCCATCCAGAAAATATTTAAATAAAAGGAAAGCTGAATTGATATTTAAAGGAATTATATTGAAGAGGAGCAAATATAATATAATAATAATCCAGTAAAATATATCCAAAATTTATTAAGAAAGCCCATAATAAGAAGATATAAGAAAATAAGGTAATATCCAACCTACTTAAGCCTAACTGGCAAATTTGTATTTTTGAACTTTATTTAAAAATAGAATAAAAACATCTATAAACATTTAAACTTTAATATTGTATATACTTTTGGACTTTCAAATACCTGAATTAATTAATCATTGTATTTATATTAGTGTTTAAGTTATACTGTAATATAAAATTGCATATTTAATATACCACCAATCCTAAACCCGAGATTTAAGAGCTCAAATTTAACAAATTTGTAACAATGGTAAATATAACTGTGCTCAAGCTTATTAACTGTTACAATTGTGAATACAAAAAAAAAACTTATAGCAAGAAAATTAAAACCAAATAACTAACTGTACAATGTGGCTAAATTGTAAATAACTGTATTCATTTATAAGACAGCTAAGAATATATTTAGGTAAGATAAAATATAAGAATAAACTCACAAGAGTATTGGCTCCACAACACGTGGCAGTTTGTTTAAAAAGAAAACAAAATACCAACTAAAATGTTTATTATAATGTGTTTTCACATATAGAAAAAAGTATACATTTTTTTATAAAATAATTAAATCAAATCTAAAGCAGAGAACGTGATATGCTTCATTTGTAATGCATATAATTGAAACTCTACTACACAGCTTGTGAGATTTATATTGATAATGACGTATATATATTGATAAAAATTGATACCGATGATAGGATTACTAGGTCACACAGCTTCTCGTGTGAAGTTAGGCTGCAATGATGTAAATGGGTTCCCAGAATAGAAAAAGGAGAGGGGCGGAACACCAGTATTTTTTTAAGATCTCCGTTAAAAGAGTATATTTGAAAGTGAAAACAGATAGTTTTTAAACAATTCTCGAGTACATATAACAGTCATTTATAAGAATTTAACATTTTCAAATATTCGTTGAAAACTGTAAACAGTTCCTTGGTGAAATAAGAGATATTCGTACACACACAGTTAACTTGTGGTGTTGTCAATAAAATTAAAGCACAAAAATCATTGCAACAGGGGGGAGTACTTTAAATGTCTATTTTTCATTAATTTAAAATTCTATATTTTGAAATTGTCTAAGCAAATAAAAGAGCACTGTGGGGACAAAATCACACTGATTTAAATAAAACCCGAACCACAAAACAAGGAACAAAAACAATAACTAAACAACTAAATTGTAAGTTATGTTCAATTTCGTTGTTTAGTTATTGTTTTTGTTCCTTGTTTTGTGGTTCGGGTTTTATTTCAATCAGTGTTAAAATTGTCTGCTATTTTTATTAATTTAGTAATATTTGATTTATTTATTTCAAATAAAATGTTTTTAATAATTCGATCATAGCACATTAAATTTTAATTATCAGTTGTATAGTTGGTAAAAGAATTAGGCTAGCTATGGAAATTGTGCAGGATGTGTTTTCTTTTTCTTAATTGTAAAATATGCTCAATGAATGTGTATTACGCATTTTAGTGAATCAGGCAAAATTTAAATCAAATTTCTGCCGACACCCTGTTAGAAATTTTATTTAAATGTCTCATATTTAATATAGTTTTAATAGTAGACAGTGCAGTACAGAGCTCAAAGTGATTGGCAGGTTCGGAAACAGAATACCGAGCCGTTCGCATTTCTTAAAACTGAATATTAAGTAGAAAAATATCTACCTTCCCAAGGACAAGCGCCACCACTTAATAGATGAACTATTAAGTGATTAGCTGCATTAACTTGTTAAAATTACTGTGTACAGCCCCCTACATAAATTGCGAAGGCATTTCAAATGATAACTGTGAGAAAGAACCTTACCTTCTGATGATGAATCGTTTTGGCAGCAGAACAAGATAAATACGACTTTGTGGAATTCTAATACAGGGTGGGGCACCGAAACAGGCGATTTTAAAATAACTGCCAAAAAACAATGAAAGCTATGAAAAAAATGTATTCATGCCAACTTAATCTACTTAAAAAGGACTTAAAACATTTTCAGTTTTTAAAAATTACATCAGCAAGATGACATCCCTCTCTCAACAAGGACTCATCAAGGCGCTTCAGAAGAAAAGTTTGCCTCGTCTTTTCCCAACTTATGTACGATATATACTCGTTTTCGTCAGCTATAGCCAGAACATATCCGACGAGTTCCGAAACCTTTCTCATTAAGAGCATGGACTATTTGAATTTTAAAGGGATCATGGAGTAAATCTAACCGTAAAATTTGTCGAACCGTCCTGACAGACAATTTTACGTCATGAGCTAACAACTGGGGCTTCTTCCAATAGCGATTATCACACGCTCGATGTTCTCAGAAATGCAAGCCGTTTTCCTTCACCCACCTCTTCTTCCTTTTATTGAAGCAGAATTTTCAAAGTTGTCAACCCACACTTTTATCGCATGAGCAGAAAGTACAATTGCGATGTATCACGAAATTTGTGTGGAAACTACGCTGGGCAGCTGTATAACTTCCCGTTTGATAAAACGCCTTCACGGCGAACGCGGATTGTTGGTTGGTTCAACGTTCATGGCTATTGAAACGCTTTCAGCCGAGGAGTGCTACTGTGACCTTCAAAACTCCCTCATTCCATTAACTAAATTGCCCTGCCCTTTATGGCAGGAAAAGTTCTGTTACGAGACGTCATGGAAAGTTTTTGGAAGAGCCTTGATCAGTGCTTGTTGAGAGAGGGATGTTATCTTGCTGATGTAATTTTTTTAAACTGAAAATGTTTAAACTCTATTTTAAATGCTTTTTTATGTCGATTACGATGGCATGAGTAGGCCTACATTTTATGTCAGAGAGTTCATCGATCTGTAACAGTTATTTTAAAATCGCCCGTTTCGGTGCCCCGCCTGTTACTTGTTAAAGAAAGTTTAGAATAGTTATAATTATTTTCTTTACATATACTTTTTCTAGAATCACGCTGCACTTTACCAATATTAAGCCGATTGCATCCATGCTATTTTCAATAAAATGATGATTTGCTTAATTGATAGTGGATCTACATACTTGATTTAGTTTTTATTGATTTATCATGCCAAAAATCGTACAAAACGACACCTAAAAACTTTGCAACACCCTTACTGCCTTGTAATTTTTACGAACTATTCGGTTTTTTTTAAATCATTTTACTTTCAAATAAGTCTAAATTTACCTGTACTTACTATAGCCATTTAAATTTAAGACACAATCCTCAAAAAGCTGAAAATGTAAAAAAAAAACTGAATGTACTCTCCTCCACCTTTGACGCTAATGATGGATGAAAGCACTTCTGAATTAAGTGAACAACTACCATTGAAAAGTTCCGTGAAGAAATGACTAGATATGTTAGATATGCAACAACCCCTTCTTACGAACAAGTTCGAAGATCTTCAACAACGATACAAGAGTTGCCTATAACTTAATGGGGGATTATTTTGGGAACATATGTTCGTTACATATGTTTTATTTAGGCCTACAGCATATGAGTCACACAGCTGCAGTACAAGCAGTCTCAAACAAAAACAATACATCATTTCCGGATGTCCTACTTTTACTCCAGTTAAGTGCCGCTACCATTAAGAATTCCTCCCGAAAAAAATAGGCAATTTTTTAATAAGTGAAGTCTAATTACAGTAGTTTAAACATACAAACAATTTTTTAATCTTTTTTACAGTAGCCTATAATTTTTGTTAAAATATAATTCCAATTAGCCTACGTATTTTATTAAAATGTATTCAGATTTTTTTATTAAGTGAACTATACTTAATTTAAACAGTTTGGTCTTTTTTATTACGTTCATACATAACACCACTTATGTGTTTGATTAAAACGTGTTTTTGTGAAATATGAGGTATTTTTTAACCTTAGAACTGATAGGTTGAATTCCCAGAATGATTGGTGACTTTAGTACTTCGTGCAGCTGTCAGTTTAAAGAATCATAAAAAAATATATTATATAGATAAATCATAATATTCTATATATCATTTTTTTTCAGAATTAATTAGAACATGATCGTATAACTAATGCATCAATCTATACTCATAAAGTGTTATTCTTTGATAAAGGAGTCATTTTTTATTTCACAAAAAGATGTTTTTCACTTTTACTGCCTGTAGATTGATTACAAATTACATTAGAGAGAAAAGTCAAATTTAAAAAAGGTGTATGGTTTCATTATGAACAAAATAGTATCACATATGTAGAGTTATATAAAAAAAAAAGTTATTTCATAAAAACTAATATCACGTGTACTACTTACAGCGTAACTGAATGGTAAAAATATATTTTTCACTAACAAAAATAACAAAATACAACAACAATCAATTCTATTTTTTTTTTTTTTTATTGAATAGAAATAAATTAGAAAGAAAAGTCGAATGTAAAAAATGTTCACTGTTCTATTATGAAAAAAATAGGTCCTCACATTTGTAAAGTTACAGTACATACAACTCGAAAAAAATAATTTTTTATAAAAACTAATATCACGTACCGTAGCATTACTGAACAGGCACCTGGACAGCGCACGGGGTTTGGATTTCTTTTTGGCCAGTATACAAACTATCACCCAACGATCGATTATTTTACCATAGATTTGTAGGGTATAATCTAAAGAATCGATTAGTATAACTTTGATCGAGATATAGTTAGCAGAGGCCAAGCAAATCAACAGCTGATTATGCGTCGTAAATACAACTCTATCACTTCATAAACGTTCAAAAGAGTTGTAATTTACGACTCCTATCAGTTCTAGGGCTAAACAAATTTTTTAGTCCGGAGAGGCCCTTGCAAACAAACATTCGGCTTACCGTGCTCGCAATGTATCAACGCAATGTTTCTCCTGATTTAAATGAAGTTGACCTACATTCTTCATGGAATTAAATCAATCAGTTTCTCGGTAAAGGTTCAAGAAATAACTGAAGCAATTTAATAAAGAAAATTTTGGATGGAACAACAACAAAACCAACAATTTATGAAATATAATTTATTAAGTATAGGCCTACTCGTTTCTCCTTAAATACTAGACTTTACTGTACATCATCTTTAGATCTAATGTTCTTAATTTGATTTATCATCCTGTACCACAAACTTTCGTGAAGACAGTCGGTCTCTGACTTCTTGCTGTTGCAGTCTAATCAACGTCAACTGCTCAAGCAGAATTAGTCTTTGCAGTTCAGTATTGGACAACTCTTTTGTCTCGTCCGTTTCCGTGGATAAGCCTGCCGTTTCCTTAGTTCGTTTTCTTGGAACAGGTTTTTCGGACAGGGCAGGCCGCTTTTTTGTCGCCGTCGTGCTGACGTTTTGCGTCGAAATTCTTTCACAATCGTCATCAGCACTTTCGAAAACAGGAATATAATCGGAAACCGGACCTGCAATCAGAAATACACAACTTATAAGCAAGAACGTCTAAACAACACGTGGGAAAATTCAATTGTTACTTTGGATTTTTTTTAATGCCAGCCTTTTCCTTACTGTGTGTGTTCATTTTACACTTCAGCATTGTAAATAAACTGTTGGTTGTACAAAAGGATTCTGTAACATAGCTGTAGAAAATTATTAATGTAAAATGTCTCGAAAACCGCTAACAGCTAAAAGCTGGAGAAATTTTGACAACTACCAAGATACAAAATTTGTAGTTTTTAGCCAATAACTCGGTTATCTTTTAAGTTACAAAAATAATAAAAAGCCAGATATGGTTGTTATTAAAAAAGGAAATTTTTGAAATGTTAGGTATTTTTGAGATATTTGACATTAAACATTTTAAACGTCCACCCATTTGAGAATACATTAGAACCTCGATAATTTGAGCTAATTCGGGCCGACTGTACCTCGAACTATAAAAAACTCGGAATACGCAAAGAAACTGACAAAAATAAAGAATAATATATTTATTAATATTTTAATTTGGACATTTAATAGTAGAAAATGTTTCGATTATATCTCTATTACGGTGCCATTCCCCTACAGATACTTCACCGATACTGTACTCAGCTGAAAGTTTCTTCAAGATTTCACAATTTTAATTGTCTAGTCTTTTCAAGGCCTTTAATTTTTTTAATTAGCACCAACTTTCTTTGGCTTTTCCTCTCATCGTTACAAAAACGCAATCAAAATTAAAACTTCAAAAACTATTAACAGAAACAGTAAAGAATGCACTCCCTAATCGATAACATTACAAAACACCGACATGCGTAGCGCACGTACTTCCGTGGGAACTGAAAGTTTACTATTGAAATTGAACAGTTTTTAGAATAAGAAAATGGGGAGACAGTCAAGTATGAGGTGTATGTCTGAACTGACATGAGATGTAAGCGGCGTCAGCGAGACCCAATGTTGACTCATTACCTACCTGCAAGTGGTGGTGTGTCGCCAAGTAAGCACATCAACACTAGCCAACCACTTCAAACTGTCACTTTCAAAAGACTAGTTGACATTAAACATAGAATGGGGCAGTGGTAACAAAGTAATTTTGAAGTCGCGCTACAATAGATCTTTTAAAAGCTTTAAAATAGTAAAAAAAAACCTGTTTTTAATTTTGCAAACACAGCATGAAATACACAGACCCTCGAACTACTGCGACTTGAATTAATTATCAAGGTTCTACTGTATATGAAAAAAGTTTTAGTTTTTTGTGCATGGGTAAAAGATGTCATACAAAATATGTGTCCAAAATTTTCATTAAATATAATACATCCAAAGATATATATACATTGTATATATATACATCCAAAGATATTAAGTTTTTTGTAAAAAAAAAACAAATTGGTGAATAACTGGAAAACGAAGCATTTCCAAACCTACTTTTTTTTATATTTTCGCTAGTAGAACACGACCTGAAAGTTTCTACGTTTCTTCCTTAACCACCCTGTATATATCGCAGTGTGTAAGTTCTTTTGTTTGCGGTTTTTTAGTAATAGCAAGTAATTCTTTTTTACATTAAGTAATGATTTTATGTAAAGAAATTACGTTAATAATTTATAAATACCATAGCGAACAATGCACATAGGCCTAAAAGTACAGATTTTTTTTTAGTACAGATTTGGAATGTTTAAGTCAGCAATAGGTACTATAATAGAAACAAATTTCCACACATGATCGCTTCTCAGAAATAGGACTATATAGTGACACAGTAGAGCGTGAATGATTTGAACGTCAACAATCCGGATTCCATGTAAATTATGACCAATGACTTTTTCTGTAAATAGTCTTACTGCATATAAATTTTAAACAAATACAGTACTGTAGTTGATTATTCAAAGTTTTGTATTCTAAAGCTGAGTTGTAATAAATAAAACTCCCTTATAACAATGTGCCTATGCAAGGATGTCTGCAGGGTCAAACCTATTTGGAAGACTTCCTCCAAGTAGGTTCAGCCATGTATTCATTTGCACTGAATGGCATAATACTTTATTTAAGTACTACCCCTGTATTGGGAGAATTTGCAATACACAGAGCAAGTTGGATCCTCTGTTGTGTTGTCTATTTTATAATTTAACTTTAATAATTACTATTACAATTACCATTTTTCAATTAATAAGGATTGCAATAAAATCTGTATTTCTATATCTGCCTCTTGTGCAACAGTAAAGGAGTATAATCTATTAAGAAATGTTTTAAACTTAAGCTAGTTGTGATGCAAAAACTAGGAAAAACTGTTAGCCGCACTGTCATCGCAAAAAATGTATAAATTCTGTCATAGCACGATGCAGCATTGGTGCTCAATCATATTGTGGAGATGTTTAAACTACTTTAATGGAATAACATTGGGCAACCGACATTAGTCTACCGAGTGATAAATTAACGAGATGTGTTATAGTGTGCTCCTGCCTTATTACACAAGTGCCAAATAAATTTAACAACAGTAAGATTACATTCTGGTTTTAAAATTAGTTTTTAATGGTGGATTAATCATAATTTTACAATAATTTTTGTTCGGATATTTGCCATCTTTTGTGTACAAAGAAATAATAAACAATGTTTCGAGAGCATAAATGAACTCTCGTTATTAAGTGGAAAATTATAGCTAACACGTTTACAAACTAAATGGAAGACATAAACCTAGAGGACTAGGACTGTTTGACTTATAACCTAAAAATACAACTATGAATAAGAATAAGAAGGAATCCAGAACTAGAATACAAGAACTGAGATGTCAAGAGTAGGTACTTAAAAACAACTAAACACAAACAGAATGAGAAAACACTGTCACCAAGCACACACACACACATACACATAGACGAACTGGACAACATAACTGCCATTTGAAAAAAATAATTCGACCACGCAGCTGAACCGCTGACATGAGTTGAGCGAATTTCCAAAATTAAATTTATATATGTTTTTGGGTTTCAAACAACTATTTGGGAAATAGATCTACCACGAAGGTGCTGCAAGCATGTACCAAATATATTGCCATCGGTCACCACGGTAAAAGCCGTGGATTTAATTCTGGTACTGTCATGGTATTTTACGATTTGATTGTTTTTGGGGGAACCAGATGGGCTATAAGGTCGTGTAAAAAAACAAAATGTGCAGAATTATTTTGTATGTCTATTTTTTTAAAGAAAACTTAAAAAAAATTAATTCTAGTCAAAAAATCTCAAACAATTTTTACTTTCAGTCAAAAATTTGGTCTACTTCCAGTTAATTTTTTTGGCTAACGAATTCGTCCAAGCGACTTAGAAAACCAACCTGTGTACTAAATTTGGACCAAATCGGTAATAAAATGCGTCTGTTAGAGTGCACACAATTATGTACATGATACTTAAATTCAAAAATGTGGTCTACTTCCGGCCAATTTTTTGACTAACGAACTCGTCCAACCAACGAACTAGACAACCAACGTGTGTACCAAATTTGGACCAAATCGGATGTAAAATGCATCCGTTAGAGTGCGCACACATATATACATAAAGTTACTTCCGGTCAAAAATTTGGTCTACTTCCAGTAAATTTTTTTGGCTACCGGTAACCTACCAGTTCAAGCGACTTAGAAATTTGGTCCAAATCGGACGTAAAATGCGTCCGTTAGAGTGTGCACACATATATACATAAATATAATATATACATATAAATATATATGATTTTTAATGACACCCCAAAACGTGTTCTGGGGACCATGATTGGTGCTCATTTGGTACTCCAGACGTTAGGTCTTACTATAAGGGCCACTTCAATAGCTCATTTTTCCTATGGAAATTCGCTAATAATGGGACTGCTATTCTAAAGCAGGTGAAAACAAGTTAAAGTAAACAACCCTACTCCTCTCTGTTAGGGTCCTATCAAGGCTCTAATTATAGCACCCTCATAGCTTTTAATCGAGAAAGTTTCGGCCTTTATAAAATTTTAATTTTTTATTATTTTCAGTTTTTGTTTAAGTAAAGGCAAATACACAGGCCATATTTCTACACGGTTTCTCTGATCGGGTTGTCGTCTAATTTCATATAATGAGGCTTCAATAAATTTTTGTGTGTAAAACTTTTTGCCCGATTAAACATATGATTTTCGGACAAAATACGTTCTGCTATTTTCGATTTATCTAGATGGATTAAACATGTATTCTTTTTGTGTTCATTTAATGAAATACTCAATAGTCTTTTCGTCTCACCAATGTTCTGCCTATTACATTCACAATTTAACTGTAAACACAGTTTTTAGTATCCTGAGTGCCATTTGGATTGGGTTTTGATGAGATGCTGGCTAACAGTGTTTTAACTACCAAACCACCAACAAATTTTACATTTTATAGCCAAGTGCAATACTTTTTCTTAAATCCCGACACATAAAATGTAACAGACAGTATTATTGATATATAGGCTCTAGTATTCTAGTTCTGGGTTCCTCCTAATTCTTATTCATAGTTGTATTTTTAGGTTAGAAGTGAAACATAGGCCTAGTCCTTTAAGTTAATGTTTTCTTTTTAGTTTATATATGTGTTAGTTTTTCGCTTGATAACGAGAATTGATTTCTGAGGGTAGTCCCAGAACCCGTCCTAAAGTATAGATGGCGGTTGTTGTTTGAAAACAATTACTAAGGTCGAATGTGCCAACCTTATAAAGCTT
>JAGFPH010003799.1:58081-87979 GCA_018207615.1 Philaenus spumarius
CTTTTTTCAAGATTTAGGCTAATGGTAATATTGGAATCACTCAAATTCAAAACAAAAGTTCCATCGTCATTTTGTAACAAACTGCCGTCCTCTTTGTTCATTTGATTTTCTCAACAATCATTATAATCAAAAGAACAAAATTAAAAATAAACTGTGAAATTACACACAATAACCTAGTACGACAAAACTAAACAATGCATATGCTCACTAAAACACTGCGTAGAAAGTAGTAATCAAACAACGGCAAGAGCAGACAGCTGTTTATAAAGCGGCCAAAGAGGCAAACATTACATTTTCTAAGATTTATTTACAAAAAAACTCAACTCAAACGGGTTCTGAGAAAATTTTACAGATAGCAGCAGCACATTTAAAGCATCAATCCTAGTGGTCATCAAAGTAACTATGTCCATCCAAATGCAATCATAGAACGTTGTCATAGCCCGACATTGGAGTTCGTGCGGCCCAGTTGGGGGCTGCCCTGACATTCGAGTGGAAAAGATTAAATAAATAATTATGAAATTTTATCATTTGGTTATTGGAGTTTCACCAAGTACCAACTGTTTTTATCTTAAATTATATAAAATATAAATACTAAAACAAAAATAAGTACTACGATATGTACATATATATTAAGAAGTGTATCATAATGAACAGTCCATGTCACTAACAATATAATCGTTACTTTCAAATGCACTCACAAACTTTTTGTGAAACAAATATTTTCACTATTTGTTTTGATGTCAGAAATCATTGTGGCTCCGAGGCCATATCTCTCTGTGAACTGTTTTCCAGTCACGCCTTTTTTGAATCTATTTATTATTTCCACTTTATCACTCAACTTAAGCACAATACCTACCTTTGAAACTCATTTTGAACTCAAACTTATAGAAAGTCACACAGAATAGATAACCCCTGGATGAAATGAACGAGGTGAGTGAAAGGGCGGATCGGAAACAAGTAAAGAGCATGCTATGGTCAATAAAGGGATGACAGAGGCGATGAGACGTAATTTGACACCAAAAGTACCCGATTAGAACCTATTAAAAGGGAAAGGTCGAGATGGGAAAGGTCAATGATCATGCCTTCATCAATATTCTAAGAATTTAATATTCCTCCCCCCCCCCCACCAACCCAAATCGATTTGGTTAATTGGGGTTTGGATAGTTGGAGTTCTATTGTAGTTGGCTGGTACAGTAACTACTTTAGTTACCGTATTAGCATATATGGCGTTTCATAAAAACTGTTATAAAACTTTCTTAGGAGCTTATTTTCCACATAAAACACTAAGGAAAAGTATAACATAGAGGCTAAAGAATAATTGTGAGGCGGAAAGTAAAAAGGGACCTCATCGCGGCAATTTCCGGTTTTTAGTTTTTGATAATATTGAATTAAGCTTTGAATAACAAACAATTTAGTGCAAAAATCATATCTCTATGATTTTTTTTGTTTAAGTTACGGATTTTTTAATTTTATACAGTGAAAATGGGCATTTTGAGAAAAACGCAATTGAAATATTCAAAGTAACACAAAAACTTTATTTATAACATTTAAGAAATAAAATTTTTATACAAATTAGCTTAAAACATCCTATAAAAATGATATAAGAAAGTCTCTCATGAACATCCATCTTCATTATTTAAGTGAAACGTTTTCGACGCTTCGTCGAAGGTCCTGGGACAGGTCGAGGGCCGTCAGAGTTACTGCTGCCAGCTTCATCGATGTTTTGGGTTTCATGACAATACGGTTATTGTTTGGACAGTACATTAACTTATCAAAAATTAATTAATGTAATAATTAATAATGGTTATCAATAGTTAACTATACAAAAATCTTAGCTTTAAATGCATAGTTTAAGTGTGTTAGTACAACTACTAAGTAGGTGGTTTTTAAACCTGTAAAGAAAAGGTAACTGAAGTCGGGACAGGGATTTTTATAACCAGAAAACGTTCTCATTTTACAATAAACTCGTAGTAGTTCACTTCGTAGATGCTAGAATTCATCAGAGAGTAGTTTTTAAAGTATTGCCTTGCTATCTGATGTGTTTGAGAAAAGGGACCTGTTCGCGGCCCATGTTATTTTCCCATAAGCGCGAAGAGTTCCCTTTTCCCAAGCTATGTTAATTTTTTTTTTTTAGTGTTTTATCCGTTTACAACAGTTTTGTAATCAATTACAACTGGTAAAGGATGAAATGAAGCATATTAAACCGCAAACAACCGAAAATCGATATTTTTGACCTCATTCGATGAAACTGCTTATACTGAAATTTTCAGTTTGCCGCGATGAGGTCCCTTTTTGCTTTCCGCCTCACAATTTTATTTATTTGGTAGATTTCACAGAAATCATAGTCATTACTACCATGGTGAGATTACCAGAAAACTTTTACACAGTTTTTCATTTCATGGTCTCTAGACCCCAAAACCATAACTCTAAAGTTTATATGTAGGGCCTAGGCTATACAGATGGAATATAATTTTTTTTTATATATAATATTGTTATGGTCTGCCGTAATTTTACACAAATTACTTTCAGACTGACAAATAAATATATAAATTGAAAATCTCGGTCCTGTTCGTAAAAGAGTGTTTCTTTAAAACTGAAAAATCACTATAAATTCCTTAGTATGAAAACTAGGCCTAGGTATATTGCATCTGTTTAAAGTTATCACACCTTCTAGGATTAGTAGGTATAGGCCTACCAACAAATTTTTTAGAAATGTTTTTTGATAACACCAACTATTAGTACAAAGGTTGGGCAAAAGTAAGGGTTGAAGCACAAAATATTCCTAACTCCATTCGTAAGTACAGTTGATAGTTTTTTCCTACTTTCTAAGTATTATCTAAAACTTTTGAAAACAAAAGGTGATAAAAATGAGGTCACAGAACAAAAAATTCAATACCGCCTTAGTAGACACAATATCTAGCGTGTTCAAAATGGTATTAAATCTTCTAAATGCAGTGAATTTAACAGACTAGGCTAATTATTGGGAGAAGCCGATGTCAGCTGTTACGAGAGCTGTTGAACCGCAAAGTAAATGAAACATAAATAAATACTATTATTTATTGTAGTGTGGCATATAAATAGAGATAACTTTTATAATGTAAATCTCTCCCCCCCTTCGTAATTAAGAAGGAAATTTGAAGGTAAAAAAATGCCTAATTTCCTAGTAGGCTCAGTTTCAAATCCGTTAAGTGCTGTGCAAACTCTAAATATTATTAAAACTCCAAAATTAAGCGCAAGGGCTAAATTAATTTGTTTAATGCTTAGCTTATGGGAATGTCATAGTAAACGTGAACATTGAAATCTATAATGAAGGCCTAAACGAAACAGATTTTATTTAAACTTGCAACCGTTTGGCTATCTTAAGTTATTAATATCAAAGAAAACAAAAGATGGGAAACCTACTCTCATTTTTTGAAGTCATTATTGATATGTAGGCCTAATTGAAATTTAAGATAACTAGGCCTATAGGCTAGAAAATCTCAGCCCGAAAATGCTTAATGTTCTAACTCTAAGTAGGCCTAGGCCTACCTATTTATTACTCATAATTGAGTGGGTTTATGAAAAAAAAAACACTCAAGAATAAAAAGCTTTTAATTTTGCATAAAATTCATAAAAAATAGGGTACTAAACAAATACATGTACAGTAATATTTTTATGAATCCATGTATAAACTTATAGAAACCTACTCCCACATTTACCAATGTATGTATTTTGTGCTGTAGCAAAATGGCCAGCCGTTAATGTTTTCTTCTATTCTTGAATTAATTTCTAATAATTTAAAAACAATTATATTATTCAATTAATGTTGTAGCGTAATCAAACAGAAGGTTTAATGAGTCACTTCTTACAAAATTAAAAATTTAATGAGGTCTAAAAAAATCATAGCACACAAGAGGGTAAATACTTAATTTCCGCTCCAACATTACTTATTAATCTTTCAAAAAAAGTGTTCTTACTGGTTGGTTGTAAAAGTTGACATACTGGTGACCAAAGCATTACTTTTCCTCATATTTTAAACCTTACACTTCACTAACTCTAAAAATGCTAATTAACTGTCGCTACTGTAACAAATATTGATGAAATTATGAGAGAAAGAAAATGTGCCAAATTTAGCTTCATGATAGTTAATCTATATTTACTAGGTTTGGACCAACATAAAATCATAACAAAATAAGAAGTGAAAGTTTACAATTCGTCTCCTTGTTGAAATTGCAGACAACTATTTTTTATAACAAGAGTAGTATGCTACCAACCTAAGCACGTTGTCACCATTTTAATATTAAACTATAAGTGTTAATGAGAAACACTTCAACACTAATTACATAGGTAGGCAATATATAAATGCACTTAACTAAAATAAAAAACAACATAAAAAAAATATTTTAAATAATTCTAAGAAAGCAATTTACATCAATTTAATGACATTAGTGATGGGCCATCTTGCAAAATATAACATACATATAAGTCTTAAACATGTTATAAGACTAAAAACTAGTATGAGCATTGAGCATAGGAAATAAATAAATGATTGTAGAGATGTTAATTGTAAGGAGACAAGTTAGCATGGCGAAAACAAATGTATACTATAAGTCACGAAAAGAAGACTTTAAGTAAGTTTAGATATTATGTAGGATAAGAACTAGCATATCCTCTGTCCCCACAAAGCCAATCCTCAACATATCCGAGCCAATAAAGTGCCAGAGTGTGCTTGGAGAGCACAAACCCACAGTTCCTTTTTTGGCTACAGGCCTACCTACTGTGAACAGCTTGCCTAGCATTAGTCGCAGGCCCATCGCCTTATTGGCCCTTGGACCCTGTAAGGTCTATGGTTTCCGTGTCAGGTTCCGCTTCAGCAGAACCTTGCCATGAAGCTTTTAGTTTGACAGGTATTCCGTACCAGAACACTCACATATAGGCTATAAGTTAAACAAGAAAATTAGAAGCATATAAAAAAGTCTTCAGCTGAAGCATTTCATCAAGTAGTAGTATTATTATTGAAGTTCACCAGTTTTCTAAAAAAAGGTCATTGTACTACCAAAAGTTGCTGATCAATTTCACCATGGAGTAGGACACTAAAATTCATCCTACTTTATAATCTATTTTATAAACTTATTACTTCCTTAGCAGCTATTGCTGCTAATTATTATGCATAGTTATAGACATTCCCATATTTTTCATTCTTGGTCTTCAAATTACCTAGCCTTTAGAGAAGATAGGCTTTTCTAACAAAGTTACCCAGGCTAAGCAGCCCAATTTCAATAATTAATTTTGTCAGTATACGTGTGCACAAACGTTAAATATTACCTTTTTTCAGTTTCACAGCCTATTTGAATAACACATTAAAAGAAAACAGTTAATAATACACTTCCGAGGCAGTAATACATTCACAACTATCAGAACTATATCAGCTGCAACATTTGTAGTTTTGTTTACATCGAAATCTGAAACGGCATCGGATTAGGATCCTAAGAATTGGGGTCAGCTCAGCTGTCAGTTATTAGAATATTCGCTGCCCTCACAATTACACTAATTTTCTTCGTGAAAAAAACCTTGAACTTGAACGGGTTCTCGATTCAATTCTTGAACGGAATGAAATTAATACACATAGATACAGACGCAAAGTTTTGATGCCTATCACAGTCACAGATAAGCCTATACCAGATAATAATACGGCCTACACTCTTGGTATTATGGGTATTATTATCTCTTGCCTACACCATCTCTGACCTCTGACTATAGACCATTTTTTAGTTAGCTCGTCAGCCCGTCAGCTGTTAACTGTCATTTAACACACATATTATGATGACGCAGTTCTGTTGAAAACTTCAAATTTGAATTATTCAACAATGTATGATTTTTTGTCCTTAACATACCTACAAT
This sequence comes from Philaenus spumarius, assembly GCA_018207615.1. Classification (NCBI taxonomy): domain Eukaryota; kingdom Metazoa; phylum Arthropoda; class Insecta; order Hemiptera; family Aphrophoridae; genus Philaenus; species Philaenus spumarius. The sequence continues at coordinate 63,962 of JAGFPH010003799.1, forward strand.
TGTTTTTAGAAAGATGAAAAAAGTGTCAATTTATAATTTTAGCCTTGAAAGTGCGTATCTATTATTTGGGTATTATTCATTACTTTGACTCCTACTTCCTGGACCATTATTGTAAATTCTTTTAATTAATTTACCAACCTTCAAATTAAATGGTCTTATTAATTTCCCCTCTACTGCTGCTGGGGGTCTTACTAGTTTCAACAAACCTCTGTCATTGTCGAGGACGAACATTTCAGGCGATAATCACATGACACAAAACACTACACAACACATAAAGTATAAACTCGTAATATTCACCATTAAAAGGGTCGTTAAATAATTAAAATGGGACATAGCTTTCCACACAAATACTTGCGGGTCGTCTCGAACGCGTACTGAACTGGAAAGAAACAGATAGCCCATCATTGCACTGTATGATTGGTTGCATAGCTTGCCGGTGTATTTAAATTTAATATAATGTCGAATATAGCGTTGGATTTAAACTGTAGTTGAGCATTAAGTACGTCATGTGGTTGTGTTTTTATGGCTTTGTAAATGTGGAACTGTTCCAGTGTGTCCATTAGTTTTCCTTTGGCGCATTTCCTTAGAATCACCATGTCATTGTTTATACCATTGGTCAAATGATTTGAGTCAATCTATTGTTCAGCATACGTGGGCATTTGGTTAAGAGTACGTTTGGGTAAATGTTCTCTGTACCTACCTTTGAACGTTCTTCCCGTTTGACCGATGTAAAACATGTCATATTCGCCACAATTAAGTTTGTGCACATCACTGATTTTATAGGTGTCATCGGTGTTATGCGAATTACTTAAAATGGATCCTAAGTTGTTAACATTTTTGTACGGTACAGAATAGTTATGGTTGCTTAGAATGTGATCTAACGCGAATTGAAAATTCCTGCTATATTCCATGGAGACGTATTTTTTATCAGGTTTGGTCTTGGTTTTTTTGCGTATAATTCTATTTACCATGTTATGGTGGTATCCGTTTTTGCAGCGATGTACTTAATGGTGTTGTTTTCGTTACCATTAAAGTCATGAAGAGTCAAGGGGACGGTTCGAAGCATCCGTATGAGATGATGGTATGCAGCCATTTAGTGTGAGAATGGATGATTCGAACTGTTGTGAATGGTTGCATCTGTTTGCGTTGGCTTTCTGTAAATGTTAAATTTGTGCGAACCGTTGAGGTTATTTAGAAATGGACAAAGCAAGGTAATTTAAAGTTTTGTCAACCTGCACTTCATGAGTGAATTCAATATTGCTATGTATTTTATTTAAGTGATTAGTGAACATTTCAATCTGCCTAATGCTTCCTGTGTAGAGACCCGTCTACGTATCTTTAGTAGTATATGATTTTTTTTATATATCTATTGTTGTCGGTCATTAATGTATGCGTTTGTTCTCAACATCATTCATTAATATCTCTGCCAAGATGCTAGACAGAGGAGAACCCATTGCTGGGCCCTCATTTTGAATGTAAAACTTGTCATTAAATTTTAAATAATTTTGTATGTTGAAATAAAAAATGTAAAAATTTATATTTACATTTACTATGTTCTGTACCTCATCACCAATTCCGGAACATTATATTGTAACTTATCACAAATTCCGGAACATTATATTGTTGTAACATATCACAAATTCTGAAACACTATACATTTTTCGAAAGTTAAAGAAATAGAAACCTTCATATTTAGAAGTGATTAAAAATATCGTTAAATCGTTTAGATATTGTAAGTCTAAAATTAACTAAAGAGTTTGGATAAAACCATTCTACCACCAATCACCAGTATACAGGGATAAATAAGATCCCAAATCAATTTAAGATAACTTTTATTTAACGAAAAACAAAGATATACTGGAAAAAAATATTGACAGTTAAAACCATGAGTGACGGTCTAGCCAGCACCCCAGCGCAGCGTTAGTAATAAGTTACCATCAACTTATGAACTAGGTTGCCGCGCGCTGGGACTCACTGTAAGGCCTCTTTCACATGATACGACTTTTCGCCGTTCGCCGTGGACGGAACTACTTCTCTTCACGGCTTTAATTTATTCAGTTGCTGTTACACTGTTCTATAAGAAAATTTGTATTAGCCATTTACTATTTTATTATGATTTTCACTTTGCTTTCTATATTAAGTTACAAACTATATAAGGTTTTTAAATTTACATTTATTTATCTTTTAAAAAATAATGTCAATATAATTTTTTTTTTGTTTCTTTATAGCCTACTGGTAACTACATACTTTGATGTACGTACTTATTAAACAACTTTGGCACACAGGAACTAACAAACAATGAGTGCTGTGGTTTTGTTGTAACTTTACGAATGCACAACACCCAAGTCAAGCCGGCGCAGAGTCTACCTGTCTAAACATGCTCAATGCAGGCAAAAGTAATCAAGCGCCGTGTCATCTCAATAATGCCATGATTTTCACGGCCATCGGGATCGGCGCAAAGTCGTGAACGATTTGTGTGAAGAGAATCATTTATGTCCATACTAATCAAAGACCACAACTCCGCGCCGTCTACGGCACACGGCGAAAAGTCGTATCGTATAAAACAGGCCTTAGAAAATCATGATGGAGTATGTAGGTATCATATTTATTTCTAAAATAACTATTAGTTTTTGTGATCACATCACGAATTCAGTCATAAATGTCATTTTTAATGGAATATCAACTACGTATTCAACGATCGATAAAAAACGTAGATCAACGTAGTTTGAAATAAAATGCAGATTACTAAAAAGTCCTTCTGGGGGGGGGGGGGCAGGTCTTGTTCGCCCCCCCACCCTTCGGTGCGCCACAGCTTCATGCTAGACCAAGGCTACATAGACTCAAGTAGAAACTCCATAAAAATATTTGCAAGGATAACAAGTTTACAGATGTAATGAAAAATTTAACAGTCCAAAATTTTTATTAAAACAATTTATTGGCAACTACAGAGAATAACAAATAAAACAATCATTTATTAAGCACACATTAACATGTTATTTACAATAAAAACAAATATAATTTGACCATTTGGAATAAAACAATACAGACCCACATTCATTAACTGACTAATACTTCTAATATACATTATGTACATTTTAGACTAGAACACAGTAATTAACTTTAAGGTCTGTTGGTTTCTAGGTCAAAGTTTAGCCCTAGCTGGAGAGTAAAAGATAAATTCATCTTTGAGTTAACTAAATTTATTACGTTGTTCTTAAATCAAGGGTTGAAGTGCAAAGAGTTCACCCAATTCTAATCTAATATTACGTTATTCAATCAAATGACAAATTTTTTAAAGATCTTGACAATTTCTATTTTTAAAATGATTACAAATCTAATTGATCGCAGCGCTAGGAATCTTTTGTTTGCCAGTGTGTTATAAAAAATAATCAACATGATTATTAAAGCCATTGTTGCACGACTTTCCAATTATTTCATTACATCCAACGTTAGTTCTATAATGCAAGGCAGTTTATTGGAACTAGTATATATTTTAACGATGTTCTGTTGTTTAAGCCCAAATAATTGTAGCTTAATTTGTGGTATGTTGGCACTTATCGCCAGTAATCTTTTGAAGTTGTCTTCAATTACTTATGAACATGGCATGTGTTTCGGACATTTATTGGTTCATCATCAGATAATAAAAACATTTAACACAAAAGAATAAATTCTTTACTTAAAACTCATGCACAATTATTAACAAGCACATTTACTGAAAAGTTCTTGGTAGACAACTGGCTTTAATGTATGTGTTAATAATTGCGTGTGAGTGTTATGCAATTCTGTGTTAAGTACTTTTATCACCCGGAGATGGACAAGCAAATGTCTGAAACACGTTAACAGGGATTTCTGGTGGTAGTATAACATTAACATAAGCATATCCGGTTGTTCTAGATTACCAACTGCAACAAATAGTGAATGCCAAATCTTAGAAAACACAACACTAACTGTGCCTAATTAAATTTTAATATGTAAATTTAAGGAAAAAATTAACAACTGTGTCTTAGAAAATAATACCGTAATGGCCTATTTAGGTTATAACTGCAATATGTGCTTTTGTGAAATCCTATTACTTTAAATGAGCAATTCTTGTATGTATCTATCTTTGTATCTGTCGCGGATCTCAAAAACGGCTTTAACGAATTCAAAGAAATTTTGTATTTAGGTGTAGTTTTGATGTTTAAGTACACCCATATAGTTGTATTTCATGTAAAAACGCAAGTTTTTGAGAAAATATAATTTAAAAGTTGATCAATTTTAACATAGGGTCTTATGGGTTGCCATGTTGGTTACAAAATAACAACGAAATAGTAAATAAAGCGATAAAAACAGCTGTTTATAAACATGCCAATTTATACTGTTTTAGCACGTTGAAAATAGAGTGGAATAGAACTGAGATTGAGTACTATCCAAAATCAGCTGTTCATTGGATAGTTTTTAATGACTGGTAAAACACAAGCTAATTTATACTGTTTTAGCACGTTGGAATTATAATAAATTGAGCCTGATTTAACAATTTATTTTGTCAAAAAAAAAGGTAAACTTGGCAAAGATGGATAAATTCTAATAATCAATTTTGTAATATAGGCCTGGCTCATTTCTGAAACATAGTATTGAGGTTATGTTAATCCTGCAATTACTGTTAGTATATTTAAGCCTGGTTTCATAATTTTAGTTGACAGAAGATTAACGAAATTCTCTAGCTAATTTTCCAACTGCGAGCAAAGCGAAGCAGCCATCTTAGGCCGAAGGCCGAGGATGGGTCGGTACGCGAAACGTCCAGGGGCAGAGCCCCTAGTAATAACTTATACAACAAATTTTATCTAGGCCTACCTAACTATGCTGAGGTAGTTTTCAAATGGTAAATGTGTATAATTATAAGGGTAGTTATAAAACTGTAGGCCTATCTGTTAAATTTTCTATTTATATATCAAACTAGGGGAGACCCCTGCGTGCTTCGCACGCCAACCCCCAATGGAACCTTCTAAAAACATACGTTATGTTTTATTTATAATAAAGTTGTAGTATTAATAATAACCTCAAAACTAAGATGGTAAATAATGTTAAATGTTCAAACCAAATTATTTCTTATATTTTATAACAGCAGTTAATAATAGTTAAAAGAACCAGCAAAGCTCAGGTCTACACTTTAAAACCCTAACCTAAAAGCTAGAAATACAAAAATAATTGCTTCAAATTTTAAAATCAGCTGTTAATGGAAATATTGAAGCAAACATCTATATTATCTGTTATTTTATTCAATTGGTTGCTATGGTAATAAATGTAAATACATGTGTTGGTTTATCATTCCAAGCCTAACTTTAAGATTTTTTCCGACTAAATTTACAAATAATAAAATAAAAAAAGGTTTTTACCGAAATGAATTATAGCCTAAATTGGTTCAGTAGCGCCAGAGATTACCCCCTACATACATACAAACAAACAAACAAACAAACAAACTTTACCTCTTTATAATATTAGTATAGACTAAACATACAAATATTACCTTTAAATTGCTTTTCATTTCATATTGATGTATCAAATGATTTGGAAGTTATTAATATTATAATGAAGAAATTAATATTGAATATGTTTATGTTATTCGAAGGTGTACAAATGTTTCCGAAACAAATGGGTATCTTTTCTTTAAATTTGTATAAATGAATATATTGATTATAAAAGGTTGTATTTTTTATTCATTGTTGCTATAAATATAAATATAGGTACTCATAAACGTATGTTGGTTCGGTATACAGGCCTAACCTAAAATTGTGTTGCTAAGCTTGATCCGAATCAGCATTTTATCTGTTGCAGAACTGGGAGTAAACAAACGAATTTTTGCCATTTTTTTAATGAAAATTTTGCAAAATCTTGTCAAATAGCCAGCATATATAAGAATATCTTTCAAATGTTCATATTTATGTCTTAAGTACTTTTGCTCAATATTGTGTCACTCAGGACAAAGTCGCTTATATATTTATTTATTTTTTATTTGCTTTCTATATTTTACATTAAATATTAAAATTTTAATATACATTTTATTATTATATTAACCATGAAATTATTGTATTTGTCCACCTTACCCAGACATTGCAAAGTTTATTTAAGACTAGAACTCGCTTAACTTGGTCTAAAGACTCTGACTCAGAAACTTGCCTTAAAACAAATTATTTAAACATATTTTTATAAACAGTTTTCACTCAATTTAAAAACACATTTTATAAAATAACAGGTAACATATTTTATTCTTTCTACGTATTTGGTTGGAAGATACCACAGAACGTTGGAAAAATGGTTCTTTAGCAGTGAGTATAATCTGTACTAGTGACCGTCTGTGATCTGTGTATCACAGAGTTTACTTCCAGTCTTTACGCAGACCACTTCACTAATAATACTTGTGAGGGTGAGAGAGTTTTATGTCTTTCCTTAAAATCAGGATCAGGAAGTGAATACCAAGACTGCCGACTGTATAAAAATAATGTTTTCTCCAAAAATCTAGTCACCTGGAGATAACCTCTGTGAAGCGCTCGATGGAAGATTAATGAATAGAGACCACTTCTTGGCCTGCAGAAAACTCGATTAAGCTCACCGGAAAGATTGTGAGCTCTACCTGATTGTGTTGGGATGCCAGAAGACTAATGGAGTGGTCCAAGGGTTTGCCATTGGAAAAGAAGAAGATAATTTTTTGGACACAGAAGCAAAAGTAAACTTAAAACTGTCTTGAATAAAAATCATGACGTGCCCAAGTTAGAATTAGTAAAATTTAATCCGAAACAAAAGATCTGGAGGGGGTAGTTCACACAGCAGGTAGCACGTATATGTGCCCCTTAACAGGTAAACAATACAAAAGACGAATATTCTTAAATCCCATGTTTAAAGATTCCTACAGAAAAGTAATAAGTAAATAGTTCAGTAGAACTCCAACTATCCGAACTCCAACTATCCGAATCGCTTTAAGAAGGGAAACGTACTGCGATTCGCAAATAATTATTCTGTCTGCGCGCGTTATTGTTCTTTTCTCCGCGAAGTTAGTGTAGGCGCCAGGTGTCAAACAACTTAATTTGACATTCAAAGTACGGAGTACAGCACGTATTGTACATACGCTTAATTGTTGCTTTTCATTCAGCTAATGAAAAGCTTTTTTTATTTAAAAATACAGGTTTTGTTCTTTTTCAACATACATACAATAATTAATTAACCTTTTCGGGACTAACATACTCTAAATCCTAATTGATGCTCAGACTAGGTTATTTCAAGCATGGGACAATGCATCTGGCTTTATGCCTCGCTCTGGCGAGAGGTTTGTTTACTTGTAAAAAATTGAATTGTTTATAAAATAAGGTTATTTTAACAATTTCAGGTATACAGTTCAATTCTATGATTTATTCTCTACAATTTTGTATAATCAAATTTAATTTTTGGATAAAGCACATATTCCTAATTCATTTTTTTAAATGGGCTTCGACAAAACCTAGTAAACGCGGTCTGGCAACATGATTTTATTTTCTTTATTTTCTACTGTTAGCTAGCTCCTATCATTATTATATCTGTGGACTAATTATATTAGTCACATTAACGCGATGATAGTACTCAAACGTTTAAGTTCTAAAATGTGAATACGCGACCGTAGTCTGTACGGATAGTTTATTCCATTTGTGTAAATGCTAAGAAAGTACCGAAAAGGTTAAAATATACCCTATTTCGGAAAAAATCCATTTATCCGAATGGGGTCCGGTCCCAATTGATTCGGATAATTTGAGTTCTACTGTATAAAACAATACTCCATAAAGAAAACAACTGTCAAATTACAATAAAATTGGTCATAACTTAACTTAATATTACCATCCTTATAGAAACAATATGTTTATCTTCCAAATTTGAGTTCATGTCTCACTTTCTGTCGTTAATATAACTTCAGGTGTTATGAAATCTATTTCACAGTTGTCAGTTGGCTGAAAACATAATTCAGTGTCAATAAACTGCCAATTAATATCTCTAACTAAAAAAATATCTGTGAGGGTTCCCCTAACTAAAATTATTTAAAAAAAGAACAATAAAATTTAAATTCATCCAGAGGAATTGTTAAATGTTTAATATTTTGTTTTCCCTCTATAACAATCTAGACATTGTGGCCGATGATTCATTAGAATTAAACAAGAATAGGAATATCGTTAACCCTATTTCTAAGAAAATAACGTTGCTGCTACTGTTTTAAATCTTTGGATTTTTTGTTTGGCAAGCGTTCCACAACTAAGCTGGTGGATATTATTTGTGGCCAAGGCACTGGTTGCCTAGAAATACACCTTTTCATCAAAGCAAGTGTATCATAAGTAAGTAAATTGTTATTTGACCATCTCGTCAACAACGTCAATGTTCTCTACTTGATGGCATGGTTTGGACGGACTCAACATCAGCTTTCTCTACTTGATGTCATGGTTTGGACGGACTCAACATCAGTGATAAAGGCTTCATAGTTTATGTTTTTATAATGTCTATATGAAATGTGTTCAGGTAAAAGTTTTTTTTTTACTCTTTATCTCATAAACTCAATAAATATGATCATGAGAGGAAAGACCTGGTGCAGAAATCTGTCCATAGTGAACTGTATGGGATGGAACAACATCTTTAAAGCGTAGAGTCACACCAAGAAGCTGTAAAGTCAAATTACCAGAATAAAACATGTCAGTCAGTTTTGTCGTGATATGTTTTTGGTTCTTGTAAGTTAGTACTACCACGTTCGCTACCGAGCATCGCATATGTGCGTCAGACTATTTTTCGCCACAGACTACATCACACTACAAACAGTTGCGACATTCGCCACAGACCAAAAGTATGATTTTGTTCAGAAGTCGTTGCATGTATACTACGTCCAGTTTATGTCAAGAAACATAGTAAGTTTTTTCGTCAGACTCAAAGTGTTTCGACTTAAGTTGCTCCAATAAACATTAAGACTGAAATACAAAGGCGAAAAATCAGAATTCCCAGGAATTGTTACGTGAGAAACATTCCTGAGAACTTTGCGTTTTCGCATTCAGACGAAATAACAAGGCAGGAAAACAACCAAGAATTGAGGTGGGAGAAAGATTCCTGAGAACTTCAAGTCTTTGCATTCTCACAAAACAAAAAGGTAAGAAAACAATCAAGAATTGTGGCGTAAGAAAGGGAGTCATTTTCATGAGAACTTAACGTCTTCACGTTCCCAAAATCGTCAAAGTTACAGACCAAGCACCGCATGTGAGCGGCATACCTTACATACTGATACCAATAAATCAGGTCTTTAAAATATACTAGCACTTCAAAGTAAACAGTTAATTAACAAAATAACACTGCCACAAATATGTGACGTCAGTCTATTTTAATTAATCCAGGCGTCGCATATTTGCGGCAGCAGTCTGTGGATAGAAACCGGCCGTCTCGTATATGCGACGCTAGTCTATCGGAAAAATTTTAGTATGGTGGCAGCGATTGTGTTAAAGTCACTTACTATAATGGCATGAAGATGAAGGCATCATACCCATCAGAACCTCCTCGAAATATAAAAATTTTGGAGGTCGGTAGCAAATTCCTAGGGAGATGCAATAGCAGATATCTTTACTTCAACAAAAATATATTCCGGTTTGACAAAATACTTAAATTCAAAGCAGCTTAGAATAGTTTCAGGATATAATACACACCTATATGTAATAAATCTAGGCACTGTGCATTAACTAGAGTAATTTAGAAAAAGTGAACAATGCGGTGGGTACCTTATTCATTATGTTTGCAGTCTGTTACACAGTTCATTGGGCAAAGGGATAGTTCACTGCCCAAAGTGGGTTCAAAATTTATTAAAACGTTAGCAAATATTCAAACATTAAAAAATAAGCATACTTAAGTTTATAGAATAAAGAATACATTTTTTTTTGTGAACAAATGCAAACAGATTATTGTATAATATAATATTTTTATGGAAATGATTATTGATTAGGACAGAGGCACTACGATCAGAGTAGCGGTGACCTCGATCCTAACGCACGCATGTGCGGTAGGGTAAAGGTCAATGATTGATGAGGACAGAGGCACTTGAATCGGAGTAGAACGATGGGGGTAGCAGTGAACTGGGCCTGACACATGCACAGTACCGCCAATTAGGACAGGAGCACTTGGATGAGTAGAGTGATCGGGTAGCGGTAACCTGGATCTCAACACATGAGCAGTAAGGCCAGAGGCACTAGGATCAGGGTAGGGTGGTGGTTAGCTGGTTCATGACGCATGTACCAGAGTCATTGGTGCAGAGATTTTGAGTGAATATCAGGAATTCTTGTATAATAGAGAAATAAAACAATATTATAACTTTTAATACACTACTCATAGAAATTATTGTCTTCAGTATGCCTACTATTAGCTATAAAGCATAGTCTATGTTTGTCAGACATGAACAATTTCATATGTCTACATTCAAGTCGCATTGCTCGTTACAGAACAGTTCAGTTTGTCAATATGTTATGTTGAAATTAAGTTGGTTATAGGAAGGTGACTTTCCAATAAAGCGAAATTTACATGTTTTACTGCAAACAGTTTAAAATGTCTATAATTATAATGATTGATATGCCTATTTGCATATAATGACTGTAAGTAAATGGATAATAATACCTAAATGATTAAATAAACAGATTGAGAATATCACAGTAAACATTTTTTAAGCCTACCTCTTCAGTGTTATCACCTACTGAGTTCCCTTCAAATACTTTTACTCCAATGTTATCAGCTGTTATATAGTCAGAATTTTCCCAGTCCTGAAACATATGCCACCAGGAGAAATTACATGGATTGCAATTCAGTGTTCAGTACAACCAGGGTTGAGCATCGATGGCCGATGTTTTCATATCGTAGGAAAACAACCCGATGATAATTTTACTAAATCGATGATTCTCCAAACAACGATGTTTTTAATTTTTTACAGTATTTTTGTGCATTAATTTTGATAAATTAATCATGAATTGACATACTGAGTTCGACAGAATATTGCTTTCAATAAAAAGTCAACATCAAATAAATGTAATACAGTACCGATATTTCGAGTTGAATGGGTCTGAGAGTACCTCGGATTGTGAAAAACTCGAATTACAGGAAATATGTAGGGGTTAAGATAAAACTACTATTTATAGTCCTTGTATCTCCGAAAAAATTAAAGTTTTATTAGATATACGCTATTTTGTATTGAACACTGAGGTAAAAAAGTAATTTTATACACAGTAAAAAATAGAAACTTACTTATTAAAGAAATCATAAGTAGTTCTTTGTTTAACTACACTGCAAAGTTTACGAGCTGCGATGTCACGCCAGGGGGATACGGCAGTGCCGGGAAAAGTTTGTTTCGATGTCAATTTTTGTATATACAGTAAAACTTGGATAATTCAAACGTCTTTAATTCGAAATTACTGTTAATTCGAAGTTTCGGTTCGGTCCCTTGAACTTATATGATATCAATAAAAACAATGATGGATAATTCGAAGTCAACTTCTTTAATTAGAAGTTTTTTTTCAACACTAAAAATAAAATCTTGTGCTATGAAAGGGATCGCTGGATAAATAGGTCACTGTCTGGTAGAAAGGGGGCTGGACATAGAGGGCAGGACTTACGTGTTTGTACACGTATTGTAATTCTAGACGCGGTACCGGTTTCCAAGAATTTTGCCTTCCGACAATTCTCTAGGTACCGATACTGTAGTTTGTCATTGATGCTCTGCCCAATCTCTGTCTGTTGTTAAATCTTGACAAAACCTTTTGTGAACAGAACAGAACAATCATATTGTTTATTGACTCTTGTACTGCGCATAACTCTATCCCACTTATATGAACGTTACGGTTATTTTTTCCCCCTCCCCGAACATGACTTTAGTTGTACAGCCAATGGATCAGGGCATTATACAAAATGTTAAGCATTTATACCAGCGACTATTTGTACAAACCCTCTTGACAGATTCATTGGAAAACAAAAATTTAAAGATCCGTATCCTTCAAGCAGCAAGAATGTGTCTCAATGCGCGGTCACATTCAATGCTATTTGCGGCTCGAATTACACGGAATCTCGGATTATCGAGACTCGAATCACCGGGACTCTACTGTATTTACATTTTGTATCAATTAGTTAACTCTGCTTGTTAATTGTTTCTTTCACATCAGGAATTAATGTCTTAGGCCTAAGTAAAGTTTTAACAAACTAAGATTAAATACATTTTATTTTTAACAACAATCTTATAAATAAATAATAGATATTTATTTAATGACATAAATTTTAACCAACAATTTCTATCTTTTTCATTAATTTACAAAGTATAGGTAATGTTAATCAGTAGGCATGTGTCTTATAATTCAAAAATAAGGAGCAATGGAAGTAAACCTTCTTTTAACTAAAATAAGGTTAATAGGTTTTCTGAAACAATGACTTTTTTTAATTATACATCAAATACATCGATGTTTAGCATTAAAATAAATTAATGTTTTCAGGTCAATATTACTGTCACATCGATGGTTACTGCCGATTTTAACATCGATGTTTTAACTATCGATGCTCATCCCTACTTCTAACGTTCATTATGATCTATCTACATTCCACTCAAATCAACCTTTGATTAAACATTTTCACCCATCTTTTATATGTGAACTAAGAGATATTTTATATGTGAAATTGTATGAAGATATGTAGAGTTACAATTCTAAATTCATAAAAATTGTTCTAAAGCCGTTTCCCCAAGAACTTTTGAAGTTGAAGTCGGCCAAACCAGATGGAAATATAAACGGGAAGCTGACGACAGTCGACCATAGAGTAACCACTTTTTATGATGAATGCATGCTCAGTTTATTTGCTACTTAAATAGTATACATGAAAATCGGACTGTAAAATTGTTTTACGTATCTAAACTGCGAAATACAGTAATGATTCATAAATACAATTTACAGAGCAAATATTTAATTTCAAGTAGTGCGCATAAGCAAATCTATTTTTTTTACATAAGTCATGAAATAAGTCTTGAGCAGAAAACTTTCTGTTTTCGTGTCACTCCAATTCCCGTCCTTCATTAGGTTCTATAAGCACAAATGAGCAGTAAAATTAAACACTTTAAAAACCCGCGAACGGCTGAACCGACTTTCTTGAATCATAGCTAAAAATACTCTCGATCAAGTCACCTTTCAAACAAAATAACTAAATCAAAATTGGTTCATCCGTTTGGTAGTTACGATGCCACTGACACACACGTTAAACTTATAACATCCCTCTATTAGCGTCAGGAGTTAAAAAATGAGAATTCAGACTAGGATTTTGGCTTCCTTTACAGTCTCATGCAGGCCGTTCGTTCAAAGTGAGGGCCTCGGTGGCAGATGTTCCCCGATACTAAGAAGTTTGACTGCATTAGGTAAATATAGGATAACTATGCCTGTTTTGTATTTAGTACATTTTGACCTGGTTTATAATTTTATTATGACAACATGCTTTTATACAAAGTAACTTGGTATAAGGATTCATAATAAGAAGTACGCAAAATTAAACTCTGTGTGGAAAATGAGTGATACCGGTAGTTAACTTTCAAAAACAAAAAAAATTGTTTATAATTTTTGAAATACCCTAGTTTTTATTGCCAGAAGTTCCTTCTTTGCTGAGCCCTTAAAGTATCACAGTATAAATTGTAACTCAAATAAATGCACGTGTCTTTCTATAGAACAGGTTGATAATATCAAAGGATTGTTTGTTGACGCAAGGTTGACATGGAAAACACATATAAGTTACTTAAAGAATAAATTGATAAAGTACATTCGCGTTTTTTATATGTTAAAATATCTATGCAATAGGAATATTTTAAAGACTCTTTACTATGCTCTGGTGAGCTCAAAGTTAGAGTACGGTCTATCAGTTTGGGGAGGAGCGTATTATACTACAGTAAAACCCATTATAACTTTACAAAAGTATTTCATACGGATTGTTTCAAACAAGCAGAAAAATGAGCACACATCACCCCTTTTTCAAACTTTGAATATTTTACCATTGAGGAGTTTATATATTTATAAGGTTTTGGAAATTTTCTTTGACAGGAGTGGGAACAATAATAGTAGCTTGACATCAAGGAGTAAAGAATTAAGAAATAAATTTAATGTCAATGTACCGAAACCAAACCTTTCAGTGTTTATGAAATTCTATACATATTTAGCACCAAAGTTTTTTAATTATTTACCGGAGAATATTAAAATAAGTGGAAATAAATTTAGATTTATAAGATTATTGAGGAATCATTTAACTGAAGTTAAAAACATTGATTTCTTTTTTAATGTTGGTTATTGAGAGTGTAAAAGGAATGAATGAGTGATATTGAGCTTGTATGAATGAATGACAGGTTAGTAATGTAAGTTAATATGTAGTTTTTGTTTAGAATGGTATTTTTGTTAAGTTTTATTGTAAAAATGTATTGCATTGCTTATGCAATGTAATCAAATGTAGAAGCTGATTTTTGAGTTAGTTATTCTAGACTCTGCTAAATTGTGATTGTTATTGTGATTGGTCCGGCTGCATTTCTCTCTGCGATTTCTCGCTTAAATAATAATTAAATTATAAATATTTTTTTTGTTTTTCTTCATTTTTTATTCTTAGTTCTTTTGTGTTATATTTTTGTTGTTTTGTTGCCCCTTACAGGTGTTATATACCTCGGGGATTTATTGCTTCTCATTTGAAACTAATTAGAACCTATTATATTTTGAAAAGTAAAGTATGTATACTTATTTTTGTTTGATGGAATATGTAGTGTGTTTAGTTTATATATTTTTTATACTGTTGATTTTGTAAAGAAGCGATGAATAAAACTTACTTACTTACTTTTTTGTAACTATTTACCCCACTATCTAAAATAAAAAGAGCGTTGAAAAAACAAAAATTAATTTGTATTACACTAAATGAGCATTATAGCTCATAAGTGAGTGTGGCGCTCTAAGGGTTAAGTAGATATTTTTTAAAAAGGTTAAAATGATCTTATATTGACAGTAAACCACAGCCAAACTAAACCTATAACCCAACTTACATCAAAGCCACCTGTGACCTCTTCTTCTCCTTCGTCTGACAAAACCGAGAGAGGATCACGTTCAGGGGCTGACCTGTGTGAATACAAAATAACTTAATACAGTAGGCCTTGAGGTCAATCTGTAGCATATTTCAAACAAGCCAATCGATTTTAATGGATACAACACCTTTTTCGTTAGAAATAAATTATAAGTAAGGAGCCCTTTCCCAACGTTTCCAGTAATGTAGGTTTCTTAAATTTTAAAGCTCATTTTTTCGTGTTCAACTCACTATTAGAATACAATATGTAGTAATATATGAAACTATTAATATATATTTTGACGACCTCTAAAGAGCGAATACTGAAGATGGAGTTCTGGCTCCGAAACACGTCTAACTAAGACAAAAGAAGTCGTATTATGTAATGAGATTAAGGTTATAGTTTCATACATTATTACATAATATTGTATTATATTTTGTTTAAATTTAATAAAGCTTCCAACTATTATTATTTTTTTTTTTTTTTTGCCGAATGATGTATAGTACCCTGTCTTACAACCATTTTACCAATCTTTAACATGTTATTCAGCAGGTCAAAAACTAACAAATAATAAAGGCCTAACTTGTGTCCTATCTTGCTTCTTCTTCTGTGGGCGGTCCAGAACCTTATGCAAGTCAGCCTCTAGGGCTTATTGCGCTTCCACGTAAGGATGTTGATCTCTCAGTTACTCTTGTCAAGATCCATAAGCCCATTGAACTTAAGAATTCTCTTAACAAGGTTGTCTTGAGGTATGGTTTGTCCTTTGTTAAATTTACCAAAGGTTTCATAACTGATCTGTTCCAGCCTCTCACACTCATAGATTAGGTGTTCTGCGGTTTCCTCCTGCAGGCCACATTTCCTGCATGTAGGATTTCCAGTGACAATTCCCATGTTCTTCATGTGTTTTCTAGGGTGGCCATATCTTGTGATTGGAGCGACCGCCTCCTTTAGCTTGCACCTACTTAATGACAGAATGTCGAATGCAATTTGTCTTGATGGACCAAGAAGTGAAAGTTTGCTCATCCTCAATCCAGGGATGCTCCTCCACCTCTTTCCATGTTCCAGTCTTGCCCAGTCAGCAACTACCTCCATAGATGTCATCTTGGGTATGCCACAGAAAGGTTGAGGTCCTGTGAATTCACCTATCTTGCTTAGTTTAGAAGTTGCCTATAAGAGTTTAAAAAAAAATATCTTGTGAAACTTTGAAAAGCCATACCTAATTTGAATTTTGTTTACTCCTATCATATTTTGTTCACTCCTTAGTTGTTTTGTAGCTCGGGGATAACCTTTTCAAGTATTTATTTTCAAAAACGAGAACTCAAAGCATTTGTAGCATTCAACTTATCTTTGTAAACTTAAAAAGTAGGTACTGAAAATGGGAAGAAATTTATAATTTAATGATGTGTATAAAACAACGCCTCTAGATTTCTGAGGGACCATTACTGAAAAATTTTGACTTCAGGCAAGCTTTCCATACATTTGGGATTAACCTGAAAAGTGGGGGATTCAAGCCTGTGTCTGGAATATTGTTCAAGTGAGACAGTGGAAGCCTGGGACATTTTGCTCTATTTAGTCTAGCGGTTGGTACACTGGACCGCTGCTAGAATATTGAAGCAAATAACTGAAGGTTTGGATAAATACAATTATAAATTGAAATAAACCTATGAGTTAGACTCACAGGCCAAGGGTTCCGTACCATAAAGAGGCATTCACACTGATAACGCCAAAACAACTTGGAAAAAATTCCACCCATGTCCCAAAATACTAACACACACAACTAAACAACCCACTATCTTCTCCAGCTTAACAATTGACACCTCGGTCAATCCTACCAAATCGAACGTAAGATCAGATAGCTCATGATTGGCCGAACAGTTACAGATAGGTGCAAGTTTAGATTAACTTCGGGTTACAAAACACACAACGCTAAACTTGCGAGTCCACGAGCCAATCACAGCTCGCTAACACTCAAGCTGTGGTTGGCAAATCTGTATAAATAGGGCCAGAACCAAGCCTAGACACAGTCCGCTACCAGATCTCTCCGGAGACAGTTCAACACCAGCGTTCTCTCTCTCTCTGACCACCAACTCTACTACTACGCTTCACTAGGACCACTACAATACACTGACCAGGAGGAATGGAATGAACGGTTTTCTCATTTAAATCCAGATAAGGTATTAATTGAATTACGTCGCCCTGCCATCCTCACCTGCCAATCGACTCTGTAGAAACTCGCTTCCCCCCCGGAGAGATAAAAGGGCAGGAGCCCGGCAATATAGCAGTGTATCCGCCTCCCCTCGGGGAGATAATAAGGCCGTAGCCTGGCCTACACTGCTAGCAATCACCTCCCTCTAGGGAACTTAAAGGGGTCCAGTCCCGGTGATTTTCTACATGCCAAACGGCCCTTTTCAGACCTTAAATAATTCTAAATCCTCTGAAACGCTACAAACTCCACACTTTAACGCACCACTACTTTCCAATGCAAATCCATTCAGTTATCCGCTTCTCCTTCCACTAAAACTCACAGATATTTTACCTTAACTTTCTGTTCACAGGAAATTGCACCATTTCTAAGCACACTCACGACAAGACCACAACATCTGAGCCTACGTCAACAAATGATCAGTCACAATTAAATGATCAGCATGCAATCGTCAACAAGCTCTCGTTTACTTTGTACATTTTAGGATTAAAACTTTAGTTGTATCCATTATGCGAGTCATTTTGTTTGTGCTATTTGACAGTTGGTACAGATGAGCTTGAACAGAAAGTATGTGTTAAGTAAAAACTACAATACTACTGATTTGTGCGTGAAAACAGTAGTGACGCTGCCTGACAAGCAGTTGAGAAATTTCTGTAGAATACAGACGACGACTTGAAGATCATTTGGAAAGTGACGAACGTATAAAAGTGGTAAGAGCAGCTTCGTTTGCAGAGTGATAAGGGGTTACTAGGAAAAATATAACATCCGTCCAGGTCAAGACCAAGAAACAGACCATAAATATCAAAATGTGCTGAAATCATACGAACCTGTTCTAAATGTTTGGATGTTTATGTACTTGGAATTGACATTTTGAATCAGAATATAAATAAGGCAATTTAATTTTAAGTAAAGGAAATGATTAAAAACTTTTTGGAATTTAAAGTTAACCTTTTTTAAGTCTATTAAAACCTTCACCGATTCAATCGCTCACTAGACTCAATCCCAGTAAACCTAACCTGTGGTATTTATGACTTAGCATACTACATTAAATATAATTAAAGTGCGTACCAAACTGTAGTATCTTGTTCCTGTTGTTGCACGTTGACTGCACAAAATGCCTCCATTATGTCAGCTGAAACAATAACAAGTTATTGGATAGTACTTGACAGAATAAACTTACAACACAAAATCTCACAACTAATAAGTTTATTAGCTCAAACGTGTTTCAACGACAAAGTCGCCATCTTCAGTGAGGCACGAGCTACAACAGTCAAACTATAACTAATCTTACAGTGCTCCATCCCCCGTATTTATACAGAATTCAAAGGGGCTACTTAAGCCTACTTTACATTAGTGGGCCGAAGTAGATTGCTTCTTCTCTCTCTTGAAGCACTTAAAATGTGTTGAGAATATTAGATTGTTTTGTTTTTCCGACTAAGTTTGCCGAGTCTATAATCTGGTTTATACCCAAACTTTTCAACATTCGAAATATGTTTATGATTATGAGTTGTTGTATTTTTGTGCTGATCATAAGTGTGATGAGTCTATAACCTAAATTAAATAATATTCAAGCGTTATCATGTCTATGTTGGTAGTAAAGAAATTGGTAAAATGATGGACTTTCCTAGTTCTAAATAGTAATGTTATTAGCGAATTTCCATAGGAAAAATGAGCTATTGCAGTGGCCCTTATGGTGAGACCCAAGGTCGGGAGTAAGGGGTGTCATTAAAATTCATATATATATATCTATCTTCTATATTAATATATAAAAGTGAAATACCACTGACTCACTCATCACGATTTCTCAAAAACTACCGAACGGATTGAAATGAAATTTGCTATGTAGCTTCCTCTAGGGTCATAGGTGCTCACTAAGGGTTTGAAAAAATTGGAAATTTGAGGGGGGTTTGGGGGATCAAAGTTATTAAATCACGATTTCTTCAAAACTACCAAACGGATTGGAATGAAATTTGGTATGTAGCTTCCTCTAGGGTCATAGGTGCTCACTAAGAAAGGGTTTGAAAAAATTGGAAATTTGAGGGGGGTAAAAATGACTAAATCACGATTTCTCCAAAATTACCGAACAGATTGGAATGAAATTTGGTATGTAGCTTCCTCTAGGGCCATAGGTGCTCACTAAGAGAGGGTATGAAAAATTTCGAAATTTTAGGAGGGGTTTGGGGGGGGTCAAAGTTACTAAAATCATAATTTCAGATCTTTTATTATTATGACAATTTAGTGCTTTTATTGTTTAAGCCATAAATATACCACTGACGTAAAGAATACAATTACGTTAAAAAGACTGAAAATACCAACCACCAAGGGCAACGCCGTACGGGTCAGCTAGTATATAAAAAAATATGTATATATATATGTGCTTCGCACTCTAACGGCCTCATTTTAAGTCCGATTTGGTTCAAATTTGGTACACATGTTGGTTGTCTATGTCGCTCGGACGAGTTCGTTAGCCAAAAAATTCCAACAACCGGAAGTACGTTTTTTGACCAGAAGTAAATATTTTTTTAGATTTTTACTACGAAAATGAAATTTTTTAAAAGATTTTTCTACAAATGTAAATGTAGGATGTTCTTCTGCACATTTTGTTTCTTTAGGCAACCTTATAGCTCACTTGGTACCCCCAAAATCGACCAAAACGTAAAATACCATACAAGTACCCGGTTCGAAGCCAAGTGGTGCAAACTCGTGAAGCCACTAGGCGTAAACAAATTCTACTAATATATGTATTGCGTACACACAGACAGCTGTTCCAACGCCTTCGTGAGTAGACCTATTTCCCAAATTGTTGGTTGAAACCCTAAAACATAGGCCTATAAACTTAATTTGGGAAATTTGCTGAACTCACATCAGCGGTCCAGCTGCGTGGTCGAAAATTATTATTTTTGTAATCACGTATTAGTTGTGAGATTTTGTGTTCTAAGTTTATTCTGTCAAGTATATCTTCCCACAAGTCAAGCTCAATATTTATTTATTGGATAGTAGTTTTATATTACTGGTATACAGTGTACAGACGGATATTGTTACTTGCGTTTGTAACCCGTAAAAACCTAAAAATCGGACTAATCAGCTGCTTTCATTTACAAATGAGATGAGTTTTTTTTAAACCTGAGTATTTTGTGGTGTAACTTGATAATTAAAATGGCAGATGATACAAGTCAGTATTCAATTGAATAACGACTTAGGCCCGGTTCTACAATGTCCCGATAAGTGCCTGACAAGTTCGTGATAGAGCTATGCTCCCGATAAATTAAAAGAAGGTGTTCTACAATCTGCCGATAGCCAATGTCGGTAGGATAAACTTGGCTATCCAACCGATAAAGTTTTTGGCTACTTGAAGCACCCGACAACAAGATTTTGGCAAGATAAAAGTATAGAATAGTTTAGAACCGTATAGGATGATTGTAAACTATTCTTATTTATGAAGATTTTATTTACAGTTTTGATGAAGATGGCGATGAAAAAATAGTTCAATTGATTGCCCAGTCCATAAATAAAAAAGTCTTAGAGACAGGGTTTGAAATTTGAATTTTCGGAAGGAGAGGCCTAAAGTATTTTTTCATTCTTTTAGGTTAACGAAGGAAACAGTTAGCTTCCTTGTAAAAATTATTGGAGTAAAATAACCTACGAATAGAATAAATAGTAACAATAAATAATAAAAAAAAAATTTTTTATTATTTATTTAATTGTATTTATTTACGTTTGTATGCGCAGTCCGAAGTCATTGCCAAGGTGCGTCTAATATTTGCAGAGTTAAATAAGTTGTGAATTAGGCTAGGTAAGTACATTAAATTTTGTTCAATTATGTTTTCTGTTAGGTATTTAAGATGTGTATAAATAGAATTAAACATGTATTAGAGCATTTTAGAGCGTCTACGTTGGCACCTCTGCAGCAATATTGTATGGCTTAGGTCGTAATTAAAATTTCCGCCACTTAACCCTAGAATCATAATCATATTTTAGGTGTGACACTAATCATAATCCTTGATCTGTGAGACTACCAAGGTTAACAAAATTTTTTAAATTGTATTTTGGTTAAAAACTTAACTTTTTACAACATTAAATTGTAGTAAATATACAATAAACTAACATTTTGAGATGTTTTTGTAAAATAAATTTTATTTTAAGATTATTTTACACTATTTTTCTTTATAAGCTACAATAACAATGTGTTGTTTTGCCTTATAATTTTAATTTTTGTATTTAAAAAAAATGTATTTTAACAGTCTTACCTTGAAGTATATGAATATCCACTTATTCTAGTAAAGTTTTAATTCAACATTATAAAAAATACATTTTGTGTTATGTTAATAACAATTGGTATAAAGTGCACTAACACTAATAATTCCTCTCACAAACTACAGCATGAAAAAAACGGCATAAGTTAAAAATACAAGATGATTCTGTGCTGAATTGTAGCTGGGCACTGAGAGGTGGCAAGGGGGGGAGGATTAGAATGGGGGGAAGGGTAGACCATGTCTACTGCATTCCTACATAGCTAACGATGAAATTTGGTGAACTTGCTCAGTCTGTCAGACGAACGATTATGACTCTAGGGTTAAAATATTTATCTAAAACATATAGGCAGGTTAGGTTGAATTTATAATTATTAAATTTGCTTTCATAAGGTTGTATAATATCAATAATTGTTTGAATTGCATAAGTCTTGTAACTGGATATTGCAAAGTACCTGGCAGTGCTACAAATATAAGGTTATGTTAATAATGCTGATAAATTGTACATATATTTGTTTAAAATTGATAAAAATGACATAATCTACACTCTGGATAATTTGTTTTCATTCTACTCGTGTAATTGTTACTTAGGAATAGTATTAGGTCTAACTAAGTTTGACAAACTAGTCACGGTTAGGCCTACTATATAAATAGGCTAATGAGAAAGGTGAACTCAAGCGTCAGGGGTTTTATCAATCAGATAATACCTAGTTGTTTGGTAAATATGACAGTCAACTTAGATTATATACTGGCATATGTTTACTATACGCTTTCCTGCTGATATCATTGCAAACGGTATGATAAGATTCTAGAGCATTTTCTTGCTCATAGGTTGGGACCACTGCCGCAATATGGTGAAGAGATGTGCTATAAATTTTATCCTATCCTAGGTACTTACACATATTTGTGTAGGATGGCAGAGTCCAAGGGTTTTCAATACCATCAAATGCCCAAGAATTCAATTTCATTCTCCACAAATCAGAACTTTTTGTTCCAAAACTGAAAACACCTACTTCTGCGCTTCTTTTTAACCTTTTTCGAATTCGATCTCTTTCACGCTCAGCATCTCGTTTGTCATTGGTCATTTGCCCTCTTCTCAATTTTTGCCTTATTCGATCTCTTTCACGACAAAGTTTACGTTCATCGCTTGACATATTGCCCCTTTTTACTCGTTTGAGTAAGCGATTCTTCTCTCGCCTCTTATCAAGTTGTTCTACTGTCAAGGTTTTAGTCTGTCTCTTTAAATGCTCATGTTCTCGAACTGATGAAAGTCTAGTAGGACTCATGTTTTTCCTCCACTGTTTTTTTCGTTCTCGGCCAATTTTGCGCCGTCGTTTATTCCGTTTTCTAGTTATTTTTCGCACCAATTTAGGTAAACTAATTGTTTCAGTTGTCATGTCCATGGCTGAATTTGAATAGGCCTAAACATTAAGTTTATTTAATTTAAAAATAAAAAATAAATGTATCGTAATTATTGTCACCAGTAGTCTACTACTGAGAACTAAGATAATTAACTTAAAGTCTTACAATCACATATACTAGTCTAAACAGAGAAATCATGATATGAAGAAACATTCGTAGAATATACTTAATGAGAATAAACTAGCAGAAACAGAAACTTCCATTTTATAAAATAATGAACAAGAACACTAGATTCTGTCTGCTAAGTAAATGTAAACATTGATAAGCAGAAAGTAAATGTACAACAGTAAATCACAGATCCATAAGCCGGCGTATGGCCGACTCAGTGGCCGACTGGCCGTATGTATATCTGCTTTGATTATGGCAAGGATATCTGTGTCTTTTTAGCCGAATTTTCGAAGAAAATAAGAGCTATTACACTCGACCCAACTTGAAAACGGTTGGTCGGAGAAGGCTAAAATTTGGTTTCTATCCGTTTCAGACCATTTGGAGACTATACCCAAAAATCATTACTTTATATATATATATATATGTTTTATTCCCGGATTTTTAAGGGGTAGTAAAAATGCTTCAAAATTTCTGATTTTTTGGTCAAAGGGCCTTAGTGCGATTCTTCAAAAGGTACTTTTTTTGTTTTTCGATCCGTTTCAAAATGGCGGAGTTATACAGTTTTTTTCGTTTTTGGGTAGGAATTTGAGGGGTAGTTTTTTACCAACCTTGCTAAAAGGTAGTAAATATGCTTCAAAAATGATGAATTTTTTGTGAAAGGGTCCTTGTAGGATTTGAAAGGTACATATATTTTTATTTTTTGAATTGAAACAAAATGGCGGCCTATTTGTAGTAAACCCAAAATGGCAAAGTTAGAGCGAGGAAATTGCATGATATCTCCCTCTCATAAGCCCAAGTTCAATTTGTGAGTTATATGAGTCGAAAGGCAATTAAATTTACTATAACCTTGTGTAAAGGTATTTTAGGTACACCTCCTGGAACAAGGAACAAAACTCATATAAAGATCCCAATAATCAACTTTTTCGCTATTTTTGTACGTTAATTGCGCATTTTCGCCCACTCATAAGCCC
>JAGFPH010003799.1:87989-98290 GCA_018207615.1 Philaenus spumarius
TACTATAATCCTGTGTAAAGGTGTTTTAGGTACACCTCCCGGAACAAGGAACAAAACTCAAAAAGATGGTGAATTAAAAGTTTGCATCACACAGTTTGAAACTTAATAGTCTTTTCCATTAAAATCAGTTAGCAAAAACTTAATTTAATTGAAAACCTTGCATGAAATATGAATAAAATAAATAACTATTAAATTTACTTGTTTTAAACTTAGTTATTCCGTGGTAAAAATTCGGCTATAGTAATGCGGCATTGCTGCTTACGCTTTTTTTTTTCTTCTTTGCCTATAATATTTAGGCGGGCTAACGGGCTTGGACATTCCATGTATGTAGCCCTTAAAAATTTCACTAAGCCGTCTAAGCCCCGTATTAGACTGTAATAGTATATTTCGCACCTAGGGCCGAAAATGAGGTTTTGCAGGCTTGAGATCGTGTTTCAAGTTTGAGACGGAGTCGATTTTCACCACACTACACAATAAAATAAACACTATATAAAATTAAAAAAGAATATTTATTTAGCACACATGAAAATGAAACTTTGAGGTTATAAACTAGCTAGCTATGGAAAGTACAGGTTTACCTCAGTTGCTAGGCAACGGTGAAAATAACAATTAATTATGTGTGTGCCACTAGTCTGTCGGCAATACCTATTGCATCATTTGCCATATGGGCCTATTCCATAACGAAATTGTGTTGAGATATACGTTCATATTTTAATTGAATAAACGAACAGCTGACTTTACGGCCCTAGGGCAGAAAAGAGCTACTTTCGGCCTCCAATCTCCAAATGACGTTCCGAAAATAGCTGAAAACATCGTAGTATGGTGAAAATTAATGATTAAACTATGTAATATGTAATACTTTACGATTTGGACATAGGTAGCAGCACTTTCCAGACTGCAACAAAATCAGAATACATAGTTTTAAATTTATTTTACAGAGTGCAGCACCTCACGGACAGTACTTTCCAATGATGTACTTTAAAATGATGAAAAATAATATATAACACTTCACAAATTTTACATAGGTAGCAGCACTTTATGGACCACAACAAAATCAGTATGCACATAGTTTTCAATTTAACATGCAGGGTGCAGCACCTTATGGACAATAATTTACGGCTTGTGCAATCGAGATATCTACATTGTTTTGCTGTAGTATTTTTAACAGTGAAGCGGGACACATTTTTAAAGTATCTTTAAAAAAAACAGTAATGCCTCACTGAGGAAAATTCGATAACTGTTTATACAGATTCGTTTGACTATTTCTAAAAAATGTTACGACGTCATTTTTAACAGTGAGGCGGGACAAATTTTTCAAATTTCTTTTAAAAAAATAGAGCCGCCTCACTGAGGGAAATTGAATAACTATTTCTACCAAATGTTACGATCAAGTTGGCCGTAATCTGCAGTCTTCGTTTTGACGTCATTTTTAACAGTGAGGCAGGACAAATTTTTAAAGTTTCTTTTAAAAAATATAGCCGCCACACTGAGGAAATGACTATTTCTACCAAATGTTACGATCATGTTGGCTGTTATCTAGAGCTTTGTGAATGCAATATTTTGTAGGTAGTTCTAATTTTAACTACTAGAATATACTGTTAGTTCATTTTGTAATTCAATAGTAGTTTTAAGACTAGTCCCGTCATGTGCTGCACTCTATAGACTTTTACATAAACTTGTAGGTCGTGACATATTTTGCAAGTTTCTTTAAAAACAGCGCTGCCACACTGAGGGAAATTCGACAGCTGTTTTACAAATACATTTGACTATTTCTACCAAATGATAGGATCACGTTGACGGTTTATCTGGAGGCTTTTAAATATAATTAATTATTTCGTAGGTAGTTCTTATTTTAACTACTAGAATTAAATTTCAATAATAGTTTTGACTAGTCCCGTAATGTGCTGCTACCTGTAAGCTTTTGCATAAACTTTAAAACAAATACCGACTGAAATTGTTATCGTTTGAATTGCAAAATTTTTAGGTTATTTTCTGTTGGTAATTTCCTAAAACAACTATCGAACAAATTTTCTTTATTGTAGTAAAGTTTTTTCATAAATAAATACTGAGGAAGCGTTTATTGGCCAACAAGTGCATGAAATAGGCTACTTAGCCTACTTTATTTTATCTTTCTACCTGGATTGTATTTATAGGCCTCTTTTCTATTTTGTTTTGTGTCTCTTTTTGACGATGGAAGGACAACTCACAAAATATTGAATTAATTAGCCTAATTGTCATTATTTAATTTTGCATATTTTTCCATTTTATATAAATATAACTATTTAATCAAAGCTTGTAGTAAAACATTTTTTAAACAAATTTGCCAGTGTTTCACTATTATATTAATTAATTCCTACATTGATGAAATTTTGAGTTTTTGAGGATTATAACCTATGTAGAGCCTAAGGCTACGGCCACGCTAGGCGACCTGGTTGCCGCGACCCGGTCGCGGAGAATATTTTATCCGCGACCTGGTCGCGGATAGGTGCCACACTTAGCGACAGTCGCGGTAACACAATTGTAAAAGATGACTTCTTTGATTGCTAGTGATTGCCGAATAACTTCTGAATAATTTGCATGTTTTCTTGCTTCAATTGTCTTATTGAAAATGCTTTAACAAAATAAAAGAGTACATTATTTATGTTGAATAAAATCTTAGCATAAGCTTTTGGCTTTTAGTCTTAGCTCTAGCTTTCGTTATTAAGTCAAAGCTTTTAGTCTTAGCACTAAGTACTTAATATTAAATTTGTTTAATATTTTTTAATTGCTTAAATCAAATAAAATTCTATTAAATAATGGATACTAATTAACTCATACACCGCCCTTTGCTTATATGAGCATGTCACCTATCAAATACGCTACCGTAAACTTTATTCGTAACTTTGTATAGGCCTAATAATTAAACGGTTTAAAACTTTGTATAGGAATTCCATTTTGTATAGTTTTTTTAATACAAATATTGTTTATATGTACCTATACATTTTATTAGAATCACTTGAATATTTTTAAAGAAATTCAGTTTTTACGGAAGATATGTACCGTACACTTTCAGATATTGAAAACGCGTGTTCAGTAAAAGTAAAACCCCATTTTCTCTAAAAATATTTACCAGATTTAAATAAAATTAATACTAGATATAAACAATACATGTTTAAACATACTGTACAAAAATTAAGTTCCTGTACCAATTTTTAGACCGTTTAACGATTAGGCCTATAAAAATATACCAATAATATTTACGGTAAAACGTGTTTGACTGCCTCCAACGCGCCTGTGAGTTATTGTGAAAATTTGGTGAGTTATTAATCAAATGACGTTATAGAATTTCTAAAATACTCTAATTGAAAAAAGTTTTTCATAATTTCTAAAGCACCTAAAATAGTCCTTTAAACGTCTAACGAATGAACCTGGACTTGAACGTGCATTCTATTTCTCCTTTTTTACTTTGCGAATTTAATAAGTATTAAATTGTATAGTAAGATTGTGTATTAAAATAATAATAAAAACTTAAATTCTTCATTCTTATCTTCATTTGGCAACTGCTCCCAACCCTCAATAACAATTGTAGCAATTTGACATCTCTATTGCTGTAATCCTTTAAATTTATATCCCAAAGAGGTCTACGAAAACTAATTTCATTGATAAAAATATCAGTGTCAAAAGTCATGGTTATTCCAAAAAGAGAAAAGTGTTAACACTGAACTAGCATCAAAGCGCACATAAAGCAGGTGGAGCAGAGAAGGGTGGGGGAAAACAAGTAGCGACCTGTCGCCAAGCGTGGCCGGCTCCATAAGATAACATGGGGAGCGTATTTGTCGCCGCGACCAGAAAACGCTCTCGGTTGCGTTCTATTTGCTGTCGCGGGTCGCCTAGCGTGGCCGTATCTATATCATTCAATGCATTCCACTTTTTTTCTTTGTCGCAGTGACCAGGTCGCCTATAGCGTGGCCGTAGCCTAAGACAAAGTACTTAATTATCACAATATATTTCAAAAATAAAAAAACCGATGAAAATGAAATTTAACTCTTTTGTCGTGGTAGGTACGTAGCTTTAGTCACTAAGAAAAGCATTTTCCATAGGTCTTCCTCAATTTCAGTAGCCATCTTAATAAAGACAATTGGTGTAACCTTGCAGAAAAGCATTTAGACCTAAACTTTATTTCTGCAACTGGTAGCCTAAAGTTGGAAAGTCTGTTTCATGACATAAGTTACAAGAAAGGGAATTATATTTACAGTTTCATAATGGCAGAAAAATAGGTAATCCTTTCAGGAAAGCCAATCCTGTACTTTCTCATTTGTAACAGTTTAAGTTAGGGAATAGAAATTTAGTGTTAATTATGTTCTTTTGATAGGTGATAGGCTATGTATGAAAAGTTTTTTCTAGGAATGAAAGTTTTCGGTTATTCAGTGAAAATTTTGAAAGCCCTTCTGTGACTGGTCAAGCTACAATTACAAAATTTGGTAGAAATATGTCTTGATAACATTAATCAACCCTAATTCTCACAAACCTAAAAACTTGTCAAATAAAACCTGGATTAACTCAGATAAAATTGACGATTACTTCAACTGTATTGGTTTTAGTGTGCAAATGTAAATGGAACTACAGTACCGTATTTAGGAACAATACACAGATATCGGAAGAAGCAAGACGAGAACATGACCCAAAATACTTAAACAGGACATTTGAGCTTGGTCTGTAGTTGTTTATCCATCGAAGTAATTATTGAGGTGCAAAAATTTGTTCTCTATTTACAAAATAAATATTTGTAGCTATGTACAGTAAATAAATCCATAGCAGGAGTTAATATAAGCAGGGGTGCCCACCCCCCCCTAGTTTAATGACGCAGCCCCCCCACAATTTGTAATACCCCCCCCCCATAAAAGTTGGTTAAAATAAAAACAATTTGCCATTGAAACACTCTTTAATTACCGTACAAATAGAATAAAATAAAGCTAAACATAGAACAATTGCTGGTACATTTTCTATTTCAAACTGAAAATAATGAATTTATTTTCAGCCACAAAAACTAATTATTATCTTGGAAATTGACTGATTACAATTTTCCGGTAATTGTGATCAATAAACAAACAACTAATTAGTTATACAAAAAAAAATATTGAGTCCAGTCTTTCTGAAAAGGTGCGCAGTAACTCCCTGAAGGGTACAAACAAGAGATAATGATTAAAGAATAAATTTACTTAATGGTTTAAGTACCACAAGGTGTACTATTTACAATATTTACACACAAAACTAGATAAATATTATTACTAACTTAAGGCTCGGCTCCCTACATTCAAAACGGCGAAGTTGGGTACCAATTTCAATGTTAAATAACCAAAACATACCTTCACTATTAAGCATATTTTTGTCAAAAAACGAAAGATGAATAGATTGTGGGTGTTGATTGCTAAGGTTTTTTGCAATATCTCTTTTTGCAACTTAGTAAAAAATTAATAAAGGTTACTTTTTTTTACTATTTCAATCATACGTTTATGAAGACAATAAAACGGCTTTTGAAAATGTATTCGGCAATCAACATCCGCATATGACAGTACTTCAAAATGAAACCAAATTTTTAAATTTATTCCACGAATTAACGGAAAAAATTACTTATTCTGTAGCA
Source organism: Philaenus spumarius (assembly GCA_018207615.1). NCBI lineage: Eukaryota > Metazoa > Arthropoda > Insecta > Hemiptera > Aphrophoridae > Philaenus > Philaenus spumarius. The sequence goes on from JAGFPH010003799.1 coordinate 93,613, forward strand.
TTGCTCTTATGGGAATCAGATTCAATATGTCGGACAGGGTAGCGCCCCCTTAACAATACTCTACTGAACAAATGATTTTACAAAATATATTTTTTAAAGGACATAATTACAATTTTCCAGTAATAGTTGTGAATAATGAACAAAACAATTAACTAGTTATACAAAAAATATTGATTGGGCTTCGGCGAGTGTACTGCGCTGGGCGCAAAGTTTGATGTTACCAAAATGGCGGCCGGCCAAGAGTCACCATAGTCCCGAGCAGCGACCACAGAATTAAATAGACTGGACAAGTCGAACGCAAGAGTGAGGCCTGTTTTAGAGTCAAATACTCGCACAAAAGGGCGGATGCAAGTCGCGAGCCGCCGGTCAGCAGCCCGTACATGTTGCCACATTACCCGCGAAACGAAGCTCGTGTTCTAACTATTGTATGATAGAAACTACAATAGCTAATTTAAAAAAAATTCTTTTCGGAAAAAGTAGCTTTTCAGCTACATTTTTCTCGCTTACATGACGCACCGGCCCTAAAAACAAAAACTTTTCTCGCAATGCAACTTTCGATGTCAGGATTTAAAAAGTATAAACAAGTTTGGACTTTATTCGATTTTTAAAGTGCCAAACCATTTTTATTTTCAAATTGTGAACACACCATTAGCGTCCCACACTATTAAACTGTAAGTTTGTCAAATTTCAAAAGATTTTCGAGCATTTCCAGCAATTGAAACCACGGTGTAAATGAATAGGACGCACTGAAAATGTCACACCTCTCTAGGCCCGTTCGTTTCTATCCTCACACAAGATGGCCGACCTAAATTCAATTCCAGCCCAATGCACAGGGTTATGGCATAACCAGTCTATTTGATTCTGTGGTCCCGAACGTCGGCGGCCGTTCAGTACTCATTCACCCGCCTTCGAACTGGCTCTGCAAAACTTATTATGCACATTTTCAAGTTTTTCTTTATCTAAAAAAAATCACCTTCTTTATTTATGTCAGGAATCACTTGACAAAAGTAGGGACTTTCTTAGGCCAGTAGACTTTTATTTACCAAGTAACAGAAACACATCGATAAAGTTATAGTTTTTATTAGTACTTGTTATATACTTTGTAATTCGTAATTATGCGTTACTTTTTCCTACAATAAAGACGCTTTATTTATTCACTTCTATACAGTATAATATCGTAATATTAATACACGGCTTAGTAATTGTCATGATATATAGTTTGCTAAGCCATGTTGATGTTGTAATTGTTTGTTACATGTTACATACTTCGTTTTTCGTATGAAGAGGTACCGTATTATTTATTGATTTCTACACAGTATAATAACGTAATGTTAATACACTTAAATATAATTTTATATAGTTTGCTAAGCCACGTTGATTATATGATAGACAATGTTTAGATTTAAAATAAATCATTAGTATCATATGACATTCTAAATCATTTTACCTTTAATCTTTGGGTGGTTAATGACAATACATTTTTGTATTAACGGGGAAAAGCAGCTAAAATGTATTACTAAAGCTATGTAAGTAACTAACAAAACCTTAGAGACAATAAATCGTGTGCGAGTAGGAGTACTATAACAAGATGGTCGGTGTGCACCGTGAGAATTGAGAGAGATTCTGGCGCGCACTTAATCTTATCTTTAACCTGCTGTAAAAACTAAACTACTTGAGTTAATTCATTGAAAAAACGTGTTTCATAAAATTTAACTTATTGGCTCAAACCTTTACGCTTACTCCTCGCCTCTGACCAAAAAACAAAAAAGTTCCTCACAGAACAACTTTTTCATGTCACAATTTAAAGTTCCATATTAAGTCCTAGCTTTGGTAATTTATTTTTACCTTTAAAGATTTTTTATAATTAATAATTTTTATACCATTATCATCCCACACTAATATTCTGTAAGAGTGTAAAAATTCAAAGGAATCAGAGTCTTGTAAGTGTCAAAACAACAGTGTATTTGTAACACGCGCATCACAATTTTAGCGTCACTCCAAGCCGTTTCGGCTTTCTAGACGTTCCCGTGATGGCGGACTTAGGCACACTTTTCAAACTGTACAGGTAGGTATAGGCAATGTCCAGTCTATTTTATTCTATGGTCGATGGTACAGGTGGAAGTTAAATATTGACTGCGCTTTTACTCTCCACTTACAAACTATACATTTTAATTTGATGTACTCTGCTTCTAATTTGTGTGTTTCCTCAAAAATTTTCGAACCCCCCCTAAAATCCCAATGACGGAGTCTGCGTCATGACCCCCCCCTGTGGGCACCCCTGATATAAGGTGTCTATTATATGCGGATGATGCTGTTATTATAGCGGATCGTCCAGAAATTTTGCAAGATATGATCGACAGGCTAGAGATTTACTGTGATTTATGGAACTTAGAATTAAATTTAAGTAGGCCTAAGTCTAAAATTGTGATTTTTAGGAATGGTGGTAGAGTAGCAAAAAAAGAGCAATGGAAATTTCAAAGGTAGCGTATAGAAATTGTAAAATAATTCAAATATTTAGGTTTGTGGTTAAGTTCAAAGCTATCTTCGGGCAGGCAAATGCAAGATAGATTAGGGGCGGCTAAATTTGGTATAAATATAACATAATATAGTAAGTTACTGAATAATAATAATAATGTACCAATGTCTGTAAAAATTTACATTTTTGGCCCTAGGTGCGAAATATACTATTATACAATTTTTTTACAAAGATATTTAGTTGTGTAATGGCCCATCTTTTATAATATATTTCTTTTATAAAATTTAACAGCTTAGCATTACCTTTTATAAAATGTTAGATACATTTTTACCTTTTAGTACAAGTCCAAAATGTTTTATAAGAAACAATCACTCTTTAAATCTTTTATAATAGATGGATACCATCTTTTATAAAACATATTTTATAAAATATTTTACAGTGTAATACGGGCCTAAGACTTTCTTTCTGTTCTAGACGTAATGCGCATTTAAAATTAAATTGAGTATTTATTTTATTGATCTCTCTCTATTAATTATAACATATGGCTTGAAATTACTATGCTATTTATTAATTTTTTCTTCGTTTCTATTATTACAGTAGTATATCTGTTTCGTTAGTAGAGGTAAACAAAAATGTAGTGTACTTTTCTATTAATATAGCTGTGTCATTTTACAGGCTGCAACTAGAGTATTATCCTTGACAGACTTTACTGATATCCCACTTTATGTACTATACGGTGAAAGTACAGTGACTAGATTGAAAACATCTATCTATCTAGTCACTGTATGTGAAAGGATATGCCAGCGCATTCTGGGTAAAAACAAGCGTACTTCTTCATTTTATTGCTGCTATTTCACTAGTATGCTAGTAATGTGCTGCCTACTAGCTTTCTAAATCTAAAGGATATTCTGCCCTAGAAAAGGCCGAAACGTTTGCTGACACTATGGAGGATCAGTTCCAACCGAATCACGATGTTTGCGATGAGGATCATGCAGATATGATCGAAGAGTTCGTTGACGACTACTTTGCAGAGTCACCAGAGGCTGACGACGTCATCGAACCTTTCACTCTCAAGGAGGCGCAGCAAGCAAGGCCCTGCCGCCAATCCGATCCAGCCCGGAGGCTTTCTTCGGCTTGACCGCAGAGACAGCGGCCCGCACCTCCTTGAGAGTGAAAGGTTCGATGACGTCGTCAGCCTCCGGTGACTCTGCAAAGTAGTCGTCAACGAACTCTGCGATCATATCTGCATGATCCTCATCGCAAACATCGTGATTCGGTTGGAACACTGATCCTCCATAGTGTCAGCAAACGTTTCGGCCTTTTCTAGGGCAGAATAGGCTGACATTCGTAGTCCAAAGTTTCTCATCAGTCTCGTAATGTGCTGCTACCTAGATACTTTTAAGTGTACTATTCCAAAATAGTTATTTACCAGAATAGCGCTGTAGGTCATATTTTGAAACTCAGTGGAGTTAAAAATGTCTGATCCGTGCTGCCATCTTACAAATAAATGTATAAAAGTTACGTATCTGTTTTTTCTTTTTTTGTAACTAGAATGCGCTGTTAAATCAAATATTGAATCTCAATAATGGAGTTCAATGTTTCAGACCAGTTCCGTCACGTGCTCCACTCTTTAACTTTTTAATTGAACTTTATATTGCCTATTTACAGAAGTTGTCATTTTAGATTTATAAATACAATAGTTTATTTTTAGTTCAGACTATTTTGTTTGACATTATTTTTAAAATAGTGAAATATTTTTTATTTTTTTAATTAGCCTATATAGATATAAACTAATTATTATCAATCCTAAGTATGTTTACCGAGATATAAGCTGGCGTTTTATGCAACTTATAAAATTGTAATGTATATGCCTACCCTACCCTCTTGCAACATTTTATGGCAAAAATCTTAATTTTGTATTTATATATTTATTTTTTTTTTTTTTTATTATTACAATCTTAATCCATAGATTAAATAAGTATTACATATAACATAAATAACATGTATGAAACCTAGATATTAACTAAGTCCTGCGGTTTATGACGCTATTGTCACATTCCAAGTCTAAAAGTTGGATAGCTTCCACGTTCACATTTTGATAAAGTGTTTTCATGCCGAGAAGCGCAGTCTTGAATTACCTAATTCACACTTTTCAGGTTTAGGTCTGCATGAAGGTCATCAATCCTTTGGCACCATCTTGCA
>JAGFPH010003799.1:118865-137848 GCA_018207615.1 Philaenus spumarius
ACCACAAATTTGACAACAAAAACCTTTAGGCAGAACTGGGCTGTAACACTTTGTGGCCCCACACGGAAGGACCCTCTCGCAAATTGCCGATTTCAAATAGTCGTTGGAACAATCGCAGCCGGATGTTTTGCAGATAGCAGATACGCTTGAGATTTCCAAGTCACCGGGGCCGAAATTGTCTTTGTAAAACATTTGCAGTCCGACTTCAGATCTGCTGAACTGTTCCCAGGTCAAGGTGTCCATTTCCTTAAAAAGTCACCAAATTGTTAGGCATGTGTTGCAGAAAGCGTTATGAGTTGTTGTTAGCGAATTTCTCAAGGAATGATGAGCTATTGCAGAGACTTTGATGGGAGTGGTATCTGACTACCGATCACAGTCCCCAGAATACGTTTTGTTTGATACATTTTTTTGAACAACCAACAGTGTTTTTAAACAGGCTCTATAACGCATGCGTCAGGATAAAGGATACCGCACTCCCACCACAATACCCCAATCCAGGTGCCTCTGCACCAACCAATCGTCATTTCAGTGAAAATAGCATAGTATACTGTAATCTGTTTCCATTTTCTCCATCGAAGTACTCTGTGGGACGAGCAAAGCAAGCAGAGGTTTTAGCAACCTGGTAATAAATAAATAAGTAAAATCCTTATATATTATTTCGCAAAGGTGATTTTTGTAGCTAAGCGATATCTCCCTTAGTTCTTGATAAAAACTAATTATTCGAACATAATTTTAAAGCTTATGTTCCCCGCTATTGACGAAAAATAGACAAACAGCTTAAAATTCATGTTTTTGTTACAAAAATTTATTTAAAAAAACTTATACAGGGTGTTCCCAAATTATGTTTCCAGACTTCCACAAATTGTTCCTTTGTTCAAAACAAGAACAAAGCTTCCAATAAACATAGGTCCTAAAAATCTTGGTTTCCTAGATATCCGCCATTTTGTTTTTTGTACAAAATAATTCATATCTAGAGAACGGTTTGACTGATTGAGTTCAAACTTGGCATAAAGTTTAACCTGACAATGAAATACCTCAAGAAAAATAAACGATTAAATCCAATCATGCGTTTCAAAATGGCGGCTGTTTAAAAATTTCAAACGTAAATTACTCAAAAACCGTACATTTGAACGAAAAATTTCAAGATACCTTTTTTGTAGCCCTTTTGATTCCCTATTGGATGGTGTAACTGTCAAAACAATCGGATGATGGATAATAGCTAAGTTAAAAGGTAATGGCAACAAATGTCCATACAATATTGTAGTATTTACTGTGTTGGTGGTATAGGATGCCGGGTTGAACAAACCAATTAGTATACATAACTTAACTGTTATCCTTCATCCGATTGTTTTGACAGTTACACCGTCCGATAGGGAATCATAAGGGCTACAAAAAAGGTATCTTGAAATTTTTCGTTAAAATGTACGGTTTTTGAGTAATTTAGGTTTGAAATTTTCAAACAGCCGCCATTTTGAAACGCATAATTGGATTTAATCGTTTATTTTTCTTGAGGTGTTTCATTGTCAGCTTAAACTTCATGCCAAGTTTGAACTCAATCAGTCAAACCGTTCTCTAGATATGAATTATTTTGTACAAAAAAATAAAATGGCGGATATCTAGGAAACTAAGCGTTTTAGGACCTATGTTTATTGGAAGTTTTGTTCTTGTTTTGACCAAAGGAACAATTTGTGGAAGTCTGGAAACATAATTTGGGAACACCCTGTATATTATTCTTCATATGGTTTCTAATGAAAGGCGCCATCTATTAACAATCTGTTTAACTAACATGACAGCTGTTAGTTAGATTGTTTACATTCTGTACTCAAGTGTAATCTATCTCGCAAATTAATCAAATTCAATCAATGTAAAGCGTCGTAAACTGTTGATAAACGTAAATCAATGTAAATAAATAAACTTAATTTACTGAACTAAATCAACGTATACAATCAGGTAAGTACCGTACTCCTAATTTGCAAAATATTCGTACGGGTCAGCTAGTTTTAGTTTATTTTTGTTGATATTTTGCACTTTTTTTATCACGGCCTAATGAAACGCCAACTAGTATTTACAACAAAGTTGGTTAAGTTGCGAAAGTTAAAATTACTTGAACGGATTTGTCACTTGTAAACGGATTTTCTGTTAATTCTCGAGACAAAAGTAAGTAACACTTGCTTATAATTACCCATTCAAAATACATATACGTGTTTAGACTATTCAACTGCACTTGCGCATCTTTTCTCGCGGATGAAAAACTACCTTTAAACGATTATCACGTAAAGATTTGTTAAACCTGAAACGTATAACTTGAAACCCACAACTCATTCCCAGACTTTTGTGGCAAGAGGGCGGAAGCAAAGCAAACAGTGGTTAGCTTGCTTTAAAGCTGACAGAATATGTCTAGTTGTATGTTCTTCAGCTTTCGATTTCTGTTCGAAAAATTTTCAACGATATTTACGTAAAAAACCCAACGGACGTACAGAGCTCGTCATAGCACAGTTGGCATAGAAATGCCGTTATAAATGTAAACGCCGACCGTCAGGGGTGAAATTGTTCTTACAACGGACTGGACGGCGATGTTAAATTGTACTTTATTTTAACGGATCTTTACGAAATAAGATATATATTGAACGCACTTGCAATCGGGAATAAAATAGCTACTTATGCGTGTTGGATTCGCAAGTGACTTGTTTATATATATAATATATATATATATATCTATACATATAAAAGCGAAATACCACTCACTCACTCACTGACTCACTCATCACGATTTCTCAAAAACTACCGAACGGATTGAAATGAAATTTGGTATGTAGCTTCCTCTAGGGCCATAAGTGCTCACTAAGAAAGGGTTTGAAAAAATTTGAAATTTTAGGGGGGGTTTGGGGGCTCAAAGTTATTAAATCACGATGTCTTCAAAACTACCGAACGGATTGGAATGAAATTTGGTATGTAGCTTCCTCTAGGGCCATAGGTGCTCACTAAGAAAGGGTATGAAATATTTCGAAATTTTAGGAAGTGTTTGGGGGGATCAAAGTTACTAAAATCATAATTTCAGATCTTTTATTATTATGACAGTAGTGCTTTTATTATTTAAGATCTATATATATAAAATCCAAATACCACTCACTGACTGAACACTTAAAAAGAATAAAATTACGTTAAAAAGACTGAAAATACCAACCACCACGGGCAACGCCGTACGGGTCAGCTAGTATATATATATGTATATACAGTATAGGTAAAATATAAGCTCATCAAAGCTTCGAGAGTTTAGATGCCAACTCAGAGCTTAGTTAGTCAATTTATATACACACGAACGTGATAGGTTCGACCAGAAGGTAACGAATCAAACTAAACAACTTTTACCTGTAAAGTTCGAAGTACCTCAGACCAAACAGCTGCGGGGTTTCTGGTTCTAAAATAAGACGTTAAACTGCGCTTCAGAATGCTAAGTGAAAAGTTGAGATGAAACAAAATCATTAAGTACAATGTTAAGTTTCCTACTTTTCTACTTTTAGTCTTTCTTTTTAAGTTATGGAGTTTTGGAGAGAAATGGCGTTTTCAATCTTAGACTGGGTTTATATTTTATAAGTCTCAACTTTCCTTAAAGACTGGTTTTTTACTGCAGGGAAAACGATGAGCGTACATCTGAAATTGATGCAGGGAGCAGTTATTCAAACTAGGTATATAAAATAACTGGCTATATATACTCAGTTTGTTTGTGGCAGTTTGTTCTCGTAACTCCCGCACCAACTTCATAATTAAAAATCACGGTTTAGGTGCATTTCCATGAGTAGTATACATTTTAGCTACAATATTGGCTACGAAAACGTTCAGGCCTCTAGCTTCATATAACGAATTATTATTTATTAGCGAATTTCCATAGCAAAGGTGAGCTATTGCAGTGACCCTTATGGTGATACCTAAGGTCGGGGAGTGGTAAATGAGTACCGATCATGATCCCCAGAACACGTTTTGGGGTGTCATTTAAAATTATATATACAGGATGTCCCGAACTCTCTGAACCCCTTTTGTGGATATGTTCCTGGGATCCAAACAAACATATTTCACAGTATAAACATGGGTCTACGGTGCTTATTTTTTCGTCCGTCTGTCTGTATGTGTTTTTTACAAAATACTTAATATTTTTTGAAGTAGAAAATATATTGAGCTCAAACTTTGTATACCTATTGGTTGCGTAGCCTTTTATCACAGCAAAAAAAATTAGAACATAATTTTAAATAATTTCAAAATGGCGGCTGTTTATAATTTTTAATGTCAAATATCTCAAAAACCGCTAACTTTACGAAAAAATTACAAGAGACAAAAAATATAACTTTTTTAATGACAAACACAATGGTTTTTTATTTTGTCTGTAGCTCAAAGGATAACAGAGATATTGACAAAAAAAGGAAAATTTTATTTCTTGGTAGTTGTACCCAGAATTTCTCTCTCTCTCTCTCTCTCTCTCTCTCTCTCTCTCTATATATATATATATATATATATATATATATATATATATATATATATACTACCTGACCTGTACGGCGTTGCCCGTGGTGGTTGGTATTTTCAGTCTTTTTAACGTAATTGTAATCTTTTTAAGTGTTCAGTCAGTGAGTGGTATTTGGCTTTTATATATATAGATCTTAAATAATAAAAGCACTATTGTCATAATAATTATGATTTTAGTAACTTTGATCCCCCCAAACCCCTCCTAAAATTTCGAAATTTTTCAAACCCTTTCTTAGTAAGCACCTATGGCCCTAGAGGAAGCTACATACCAAATTTCATTCCAATCCATTCGGTAGTTTTAAAGAAATCGTGATTTAATAACTTTGACCCTTAAACCCCCCTAAAATTTCGAATTTTTTCAAACCCTTTCTTAGTGAGCACCTATGTACCTAGAAGAAGCTACATACCAAATTTCATTCCAATCCGTTCTGTAGTTTTTGAGAAATCGTGATGAGTGAGTCAGTGAGTCAGTGAGTCAGTGGGTTTTGGCTTTTATATATATAGATATATATGTGTGTGTGTGTGTTCGCACTCTAGCGCCCGCATGTAAAGTCCGATTTAGTCCAAATTTGGTACACATGTTATTTTGTCAACGTAATTCAGACGAGTTTGTTAGCCAAAAATGTCAAACAACCGGAAGCACGTTTTTTGACCGGAAGTAACTATTTTTTCGAGATTTTTCGTACGAGAATGAAACGTTTTTGTGAGTTTCATCTAACAAAATTAATGTAGGATATTATTCCGCACATTTTTGTTTTTGTACACGACCTTATAGATCGCTTGGTTCCCCCAAAATCGATCAAAACGTAAAATACCATAAATGTACCTGGTTGAAATCCACGTGTGGTGTTTTACCGTGGGGCATCTGCCGAAATTGGGGCCAAATTTGTACGCTGCGAGCGAAGCGAAGCAGTCGATAAGCCGAGGCCTCAAAGACGAGGTGCAAACTCGCAAAGCGAGTATTTCCACTGCGAGTGGAACGAAGCAGCACGTGAGCCGGGGCTAGAGGCTGTTTTACAAACCAATTCTTCTAATATATTTCGTACACAGGCAGCTATTCAGTGTTTTCGTGAGTAGAACAATTTCCCACATAGTTGGTTGAAACCCTAATATAGATAAACTTAATTTTGGAAATTCGCTCAACTCACGTCAGCGATTCAGCTGCTTGGTCGAATCATTCTTAAATGCAGTCATCCTATTTGACCACTTAGATTCTAGTACTCGAAATGCAAATGGGTTTCTTTTCTAGTATATCACCAAAGCATAATATATAAAAAATTTAAGATTTCTGGTTTAGAGTAATTTCCCCATTTTAACCCCTTAGCCGGTAGTGACTGAAATTTCTTCCCTCCAACTTCTAGTGAAATAAAATAATGAATATTTCACGCAGAAAGTGTGTACAGATAGCGCCAATTAGGATGGAGCGCGAAGAGGGGGTGTGCAAGTCTCCCACGCCAGCTCCCACCACATTTCCCCTCTCGCGGCGGAGTACAGTCAGAGCCGCCTACCCAACCTAATTCATGTCTGCTATGTAGTCGTGTTGATTGTATATCTACACTTTTTGGTGGCGACTGTACTGAAGACTCACAGTCGAGTAGGAGAGGGTAAGACGTTACAGCGCATGCTCAAGTGACGTTTCACGCTACTTGGCACTATCTGTACTCAATTGGATTTTGGCTTTACGAACCGGCGTAAATGTCAAACGATATTTATTTTTTCCCGGTAAAAACCCCGTCGATTGTACATTAAAAAAAAAAAAAAATATACAACGTGATTCTGTAACTTAAAGGGGGAGAGGTTGTAGGGGGCAAAATAAAGAAAAATCGTCCTAAAAATGTCAGGATGCTCTTCTTGTACCCGCTATTTGTTTTTTTTTTTACTAAATAATTTATATCTGAAAGGCTTAACCGATTTGGTTGCAATTTTGTAGGTTACTCATCGATGTAAATACTGTTCGATAATCCGTTTCAAAATGGCTGCCATTTTAAACGAGAAAAACTCGAAAACCGTAAATTTTTCTAAAAAATGACGCCAAGAGTAAATGTTTGTAGCCCGATTAATTTTCTATCAAAAGGGTAACAGTAAAACAGCTTTGAGGGGTCCGAAATCCGTTGGAACAAAGCGTAGGCAATAATTAATTTGCATGGCCAATTAATTTGGATGCTGTTTTACTGTTTTTTCACAGATACACCAATGGATAGAAAATGCAACGGGTTCACAATAATTTTTACAAATTTTCTGTCTTTGCGTAATTCTTGTTCAAAATATTTAAATGGCCGCCATTTTGACAGGAATTACTTTAACAATCCTGTTATTCTTTTAAATCTAGGTCCTTACACAGGCGAGTAACGTGAAAAATTTCATTTAGAAAAACTCGTTCGGTTAAGTCGTTCTAAAGATATAAATAATGTATTAAAAAAACAAAATGGCGAATAGCTGGTAAAATAAGAATTTAAGGACATATGTTAATGAGAAGATTTTACATATTTTTACGCATACGACCACTGCCTGTATTATATCCGCTCATTACAGAATCGCTCTTTATAGATTAGGCCTACCAGTTAAAAAATATATTGACCGTCCTTTGATTGCGACAAATCGGTCTTGTCATCCGTTCCATTTTCGTTGAGATTTAAAATATTTCTTCGTAAGAAACATATTTCATATGCAAAACAAACTATAACGACTGTAAGGGGAACTGGTGCATGACGTCGCTGGCGTTGCAACGGAAATTGGATTTCACTGACTGTGTTTACACTCTGTTAAACAATCGGAGATAGTGTAATTGGCAAACATTGTGAAATATTTAGAGTATTCTTTACTGGATAATCGTCAAATTGTTTGCATTTGTATAAAGGGTGTCAGAAGTGTCCCGGAACACCTTAATAGGACTGTAACCGTTATATATATATATATACAGGGTGTTTATTTGAAAACTTCAAACTCGTATTAAAAGACTTATAGCCCAAGTATCAAAATTCTGTAAACGGGAGTGTATAGTACTAATTGGGGGAATAAAAAAAATATATTTTCAAAATGGGGGTGCTCATCCCCATGGCCCCCCTTACCCAAGGTCAAAATTTTGAAATGGCAACATATACCTTGTGACACCTCAAATTGAAGCTCATAAAAAATGCTGTGTTTTGATTGAACAAAAATTGAAATCGGCCAAGCCGTTTGGATATCAGCAGCCAATAATGTTATTTCTTACACAACAATTACTAACGACTACTTACTGCTAATAACATTATTCCTATCGTTTGAAATTAATTATGAAAATTGTTTAAAAACATGTGGCGAACAAACTTTTTTGTAAAATAAAATTTTTGTAAAAAAAATTAAAACAGCAAAATTTAGTAACTTTTTATTTAATTTTTTTACATATGAAATAATGGTTAGAATGACCTAAAATTTCGCACACTTACTCACAAAAGTATGTATATTAAGAAAAAATAAAAAATAAAACAAAAATTGAAAAAAACTTTTAAAAAATGGCTTTTAATAGTGGCGAATCCCCTTAAATATATAAATGTTCTTTACAATAACTTACAAAATAATATAAAATCGAAAGTAATTTGGCAAGACCGAGTGAACGGTGCACGAGCCGTACTGAGATTCGTCATTTGCGGCATCACAAGCCCTTGATTTTTGGAGGCTTTACCACTGTTGACAAGGATGCGTGGAAAATAGGGCTTTAAATGCACAAGCTTTTAAGTAAGATAAGATAGTTTACCTCTCCTCTGAGTGTCAGTGCTGCCACCTGGACAGTTTGCCAAGGCATTACTACCCTGAAGGTCCCACCTTCAGAGAACAGGACTCTGTCCGTCTGGCAAGGAACTCTCTCGATGTGAGGCGTGGCTTTGTTCCATCCATTCCAGTTTTTGCTGTCCAACCAATGCATCGCTTGGAATTTTTTGAACACAGCGTCTGAAACATAACCTTAAATTTAGTAAAAAAAAAAAAATTCTGTACATAGCAATAGTAGGTTCTGGTTGATTGACATGTAATATGTTTTATTATGCTTTTTAGTGTTCCGAAGGCTAATTTTAATGGGAATTTTTTAAATTATTGTTAAAGACTAAAATGTTATCATCGCTGAGAACCACTAGCTTATTATTGCTCTTAAAATATAATGTACACAAAATTGCAACAAATTGTGCACAGCTAGAGCTAAAGATAATTAAGAGCCTCAAATCTTAAAATTAAGTTTCAAATCTCGCTCGCTGATAATCTGGTTAAACTTGTATTAAAACCAATGTTAACTAATAATTGTGGCTAATTTTTATAGCTCTTGGGTAGCGTAAGGTTGGTGCGAACGCAGACCTCAGTTGTTGCCAGATACTGGAACACTGTACTATACTAATACGCCATATTGGATTTCTTTTCTTTTCTTCCAAAGCTATTAAGAAACAATATACTTAAAACGTACAAAAGATTTAAAAATGTAAGGCAAGAGTAGAAAACGTTTAATATTTTAAATTATTTTCACGTTGACATTTTTAAGTGTCACCTTTGAGGCCTCAGAAACAATTGATTTTACAGCAAAGTTGAAATGAGAGACTGAATAATTGATGTGCGCAATTAAAAACAATTCCAGAAATTTTGAAAATTTGCCCCAAGGAAACTTTAAAATTTCCTTTCAAAACCCTCTATTTTGTATTCAGCTTTTTGATTTCACACATAATTTTATTCTCTTTTATTATATGAATTTCTTTTATAAACCGAACCATTTTTGTGTACATTGGACTTCAAATTTGGTCTTGAAATAAGCCTTCCGTCTCCTTTACTCCTTATTTTACTTAGCTTAACCGGAGTACCTTCTCATTTACATCTTATTGTATGTTGTTGGAAACAAGTCTACATTCTAGTTTGCACCTTATTTTACTTAGCTTAACCAGCGTACCTTCTCACTTACACCTTATTTTATGTTTTTCAAAACAAGTCTACATTCTAATTTACACCTTGTTTTACTTAGCTTAACCAGCTTTCCATTTTATTTTACACCTTATTTTATGTGGTTTTAAACAAGCCCACCTTCTCCTTTACACCTTAATTCAATAAGTTTAACCAGCGTACCTTCTCCTTTACACCTTATTTTATGTTGCTTTAAACAAGCCCACCTTCTTCTTTACACCTTATTTTACTCCGCTTAACCAGCGTATCTTTTCGTTTACATCTTATATTTAGCTCCAACGTACCATCTCCTTTAGATTTTATTTTATTTAGGTTAACCAGCGTACCTTCTTCTTTACACCTTATTTTACTCCGCTTAACCAGCGTATCTTTTCGTTTACACCTTATTATATTTTGCTCCAACGTACCATCTCCTTTAGATTTTATTTTATTTAGGTTAACCAGCGTACCTTCTCTTTAACACCTTATTTTATTTCAATTGAAACCAGTCTTCTAGTGTATCTTCTCCTCTACAACTTATTTAATTTAATTTAAAACAAGCGTTCCTTCCCCTTTACACATTATTTCATTTAGCTTTAAACAAGCACACCTTCTGCCTTACACACTGTGTTATTTAGCTTAAAACAAGCTTACCTTCTTTACACCACATTTTATTTGTCCTAAATCGTGTGTACCTTCTCCCTTACATGTAATTTTATTTAAATTAAAACAAACGTACCATCTCCTTTACAGCTTATTTTATTTAGCTTAAAACTCTCATTTACACCTTATTTTACTTAGCTTAAATCTAGCGTACCTTCTCTCTTACACCTTATTTTATTTAGCTTACAACAAGCTTACCTTCTCCTCTACAGCTGGAAGATTTTAAATATGTATCCGTTATAGTCACCTTGCCGGAACTGCTCAGCAATATGTCTCCATGATTAGGCAGTACCAGCTCTTTGGTAATAGCATCTGGAGAGAGTTGCACAGGGAACTCTATGTCCTCAGGGAAGACTACTCTATCGGCTTCACACGGGACATGGCCGACGTTCCAGTTGTGCGGGTTGTTATAGCTGATGTCGGAAAGCCAGACCCTTCGTGCGGCCAGACTTTCTGTTACGTACAGACCTACAGTACAGGATGTTGTTAATGTAAATTAATATATAATGTGAATTCTCCTGCAAGCATACAATAAAAGAAATTTAGGTTATGTTAGGAAATGTTCTACCGTCTTGGTTAGGTTCCATGATAGTTTTAAGTGTGGGTTAGTATCATATTCCGTATCTGAGCTGGCCGTTCTCTCTATAAAACCTAAACGCTTATTTACAAGGATGTTTGGGGCGATCCTTGCGTGCTTCACATGCCAACTTCCATTTCTTCATCAACACAAATATTTTACATTTATTTTTTAAATGGTATAAGATTGTGATGTAATAAGGGGTTACAATAAAATTTGAAGAAAATAACCCTCATATGACTTAGGCCTAAACAAACCCCTAATTTAATAATTACTATTGAACCCGGCAATGTTTCGACATTGCTTGATTTTAAACTATAATATATACCATAAACTTTAAATACTGAGTGAATTGAAAACAAATATTATACAAAATAAAAATGTAAACAACTCGTGGTAGGTTATAAATAGAAATATTTAGTTTCTTAAAACAGCTGTTTATTTATGAAATTAATTCTTAAGACAGTTGTTTATTTAAGCGTGATTACTTAAGTTAAAACACATGTGACATATATTCTATAAAATATTTTTTCAATAAGATATAAAGGGGAAATTTGATGCCTAAGGAGGCAGAACTCTAGTGATTGAGGATAAAACAAATTACTTTTGGTACATCTTGAGAAAAATACCTTTAATTTGACATAACTTATCAATCGTCAAAATAGGCCAAGAATTAAAAGCGTAGCTGAGCTCACTAATTATTCTTTAGGGAATTAAGAAGTAAGATAATTATTACAATTAACTTTAAAGTATGAAATCAGCAGTTAATGGAAATACCGAAGAAAACATTTCCTGCATGGAAGTTTAGATGTGATAGCTTAAACAGCTGATTATTGTACCAACAATGAACTGCTTCACTCAGCTGGACTATGCATTTAAATGGTCAATTAGCATTTTGCTCGAGATTTATTGGCCTAAACAAACCCCTAACCTGTAATCAATATATATATACAAAATATAAGCGTGGTTTGTCCATTCGTGGCGCTATAACGTCACAATCCACCGCGCAGCCCCATGGGGGTTATATGGTATGATATCCCTCCATCCCACAACCATGATGAAGGTTTCGGTTAGGAACTGGGGGTGAGTTCAGAGTAATGGGTGTCAAAAGAGAGCAACGCACCAATACAATGAATATCTTGTGGGAAGTCGGTGAAACATATGGGAATCGAGTGTCGAAGTGGTCGAGACGATCCACAATGTTTCTGAATGTCTTAGAAACTTCCAGATTGTTCTAGAATGTTATAGAATCTTCCGGAATGTTCAAGAATCTTATAGAATGTTTTAGAATGTGCCAGAATGATGTAAAATCTTTCAGAAGGTTTTTGAATATTTCAAAATGTTCGAGAATGTTGGATAATGTTGTAGAATGTTATATAACCTTTAAGAATGTTCTAGAATGTTGGAGATTGTTCCATAATGTTATAGAATTCTCAAGAATGTTCTTGAATGTTGTAGAAACTTTAGGAAGGTTCTAGAATATTTCAAAATAATCTAGATTGTTGGAGAATATTGTAGAATCTTCCGTAATGTTCAAGAATGTTGGACAATGTTATTGAATGTTCTAGAATGATGTAAAATCTTCCAGAAGGTTCTTGAATATTTAAAAATGTTCTAGAATGTTGGATAATGTTGTAGAATGTTATAGAACCTTCCAGAATGTTCTAGAATGTTGGAGAATGTTACAGAATGTTATAGAATCTTCCAGAATGTTATAGAATGTTGGAGAAAGATCCAGAATGTTCTAGAATGTTGTGGAAACTTCCAGAAGGTTCTAAAATATTTCAGAATGTTGAAAAATGTTGGAGAACTTTGTAGAATGTTCTATATTTTTAGAATGTTCTATTTTTTTAGAATGTTCCAGCATGTTATAGAAGCTTCCGGAATGTTCAAGAATGTTGGAGAATGTTGGAGAATGTTGTAGAATATTCCAGAATCATGTATAATTTTCCAGAAAGTTCTAGAGAATATTTCAAAATGTTCTAGAATGTTGGATAATGTTCCAGAATGTTATAGAATTCTCCAGAATGTTATAGAATTCTCCAGAATCTTCTAGAATGTTGTAAAAACTTTAAGAAGGTTCTAGAATATTTTAGAATGTTGTAGAATGTTGAAGAACGTTGTAGAGTGTTCCAGAATGTCATAGAATTTTCCATAAGCTTCTAGAACATTTCAGAATTTTCTATAATGTTGTAGAACGTTCCAGAATGTTCTAGAATATTTCTAGAATGTTGTAGAATGTTCCAGCATGTTATAGAATCTGCTAGACGGTTCGAGAGTATTCCAGAAATTTCCAGATGGTTCTGGACTTTCAAGAAAGGGGAAACGGGCTACGAAGCTAGATAACAAACAATATTCAGTTTTAGTTTTTACTCTCGAATTATAATTAGAAGTGAAAAGCAATTGCACATTGATTATTTGCATCTCAAACGAACTGGTTGAAATCGTAGGTTTGACGCTTACTAGCATATAGCTGATCATGGACTGTATTTAATCATCCTAAATGGGAAACAGATTGGACGAAAATCACTGTAAGTATTTTGTCCAGTGAACTCTCAATATTGCTTTCATTTATTCATATTTACGACTGTTCAAATATACACGGAAGGAATTGTAGAATAACTACAAAACGAAAATCCATATTTTTTCACTTAAAAGTTGACCCACATTTTCCAAAACAATCAACATCTAACAATATTAGAGATGACTGTACTATCTGCATACGGACAATTGTGATAAAAGCAGACTGTGCTCTACGTAATGCAATGCAGGTTACATTAACTGATCAAAACCATGGATCATTGCACACTCGCAATATACCGAAGTGTATCGCTGTATAATGCATTTATATAGTGTTCGCTTTAGTGACCTATTTTCCTAGTGACAAGTGTCACAACTGTACATAATATGACTTGACAGTCTGTCATGTTAGCAATTATTCCGCCCGAAGAAATTGACATCCTTCAAGTTAAAATTTACGTCAAGCTGGAAATGTGAATATTTTTTTAGTGTTTGCCGGTTTTATTTGATCGGTTTGTACAAATTATACTTTTCACATTCTAAATTAGCCTTATGGCCAATGGTTTTTGTGTTCCAGGTTAGTAAGTAACAAATTTCAGGCTGGGTGACTACAAATCTATACCAATATTATAATATTGATTCAATATAGACTATTTTATCTGGGTAAAGAAAGATTATCTCTGTCAGAGTTCAAGGACTTTATGAATGGTCAGGATTGGGGTGTATTGTGTAAATATCTTAACCCTATATTGCATGATTTTTTTAAATTGTTGAAAAAAATATATGTGATGTAAAATATGGTCCTATCCACTAGAAAAATAATGCAAAAAAATCATTGTACTGTTTTTGCTATTTTTCATTTTTTTATATCTGTGCCAGATATGGAACTTTATGCATTCAATATTAACTTTATTCGGAATATATAAAGTGTCCCACATGTGGCATAACCATCGATGTATAAACACACTGGATTGCGCGCTGAGTAGTCTGAAAGGTTCGAGAAACGAGCCGGCCGGCGTGGAGCTTCCCCCTCCACCGGTGGGCTAGACCCGCGGTGGGCAGCGTGATAGATGGACAGTGATACACGTTGTTGTTGTATACAGTTCAATTCTTTGATTTATCCTCTACACTTTTTTATAATAATATGTCATTTTTGGGCAGAGAAAATAGTATTCCTAAATTACTATTCAAAACAGGCCTAGTTTTGTTAGCAGTCTTGTAGTAGGAACATAAAAACTGGTATTTTCAAAATAAGAAATTTGAGATTGATCAATATTTTTATACAGTTCTATTTTGGAACTAAATTACGAAACTTTTTTACATTTATGAAAAAATTACAAAAAATGTTTACTACTTTTTATATAGGTCTTAAGTTGAACTTTTTCCTTTCGTTACTAAACACTAGGGGCTGTGCCCCTGGACGCTTCGCGTCCCAATCCCCCCTCGGCCTTTGGCCTCAGATGGCTGCTTCGCTTCGCTCGCATTTGGAAAATTCGATAATGAATCTCGTTAATATTTGGCTCGTTTGTACATTAGTTTGTAAAATTATGAAACCAGGCTTAAATATATTAACAGTAATTACAAGATTAATTATAACCTCAAATATATGCTTTAGAAACGTGAGAGGCTTTCATTACGATTTTAGTCCTAGTTCTACTATCTTCTGTCAACTAAAGTTTTGAAACCAGGACTAAATACATATACAGTAGTAAACATAACCTCAATACTATGTTTCAGAAATGAGCCAGGCCTATATTAGAAAATTGACTATTAAAATTTATCCATTTTTGCCAAGTTTACTTTTTTTTTACAAAATAAATTGTTAAATCAGAACAATTTATTCTAATTCTGACGTGCTAAAACAGTATAAATTAGATTGTTTTTTTAACGGTAGTTAAAAACTATCCAATGAACAGCTGATTTTGGATAGTACTCAATCTCATGGCTTGTTTATAAACAGCTGTTTTGATCGCTTTATTTACTATTTCGTTGTTATTTTGTAACCAACATGGCAACCCATAAGACCCTATGTTAAAATGTTTCAACTTTTAAATTAGATTTTCTCAAAAAATTGCGTTTTTACACGAAATACAACTGTAATGGGTGTACTTAAAAATCAAAACTGCACCTAAATACAAAATTTCTTTGAATTCGTTAGAGCCGTTTTCGAGCATTGGTTGTTACATATTATATATAAAACAACTGATTTGCATCAAAAACTGTACATAATTTTAGGTTAGGCCTACAATGAACCAAAACACGTTTATTTCCAACCAATTGGGCTAATTTAGAATCAGGTTTTTCACAATTCATCACAACTATCAGTTTTTTTAGATTAGGTAAAAACAAACAAAAGGTTTACTGTATTATCTATAAAGGTTTACAAACTATAGATCTAAATTTGTGTAGTATATTCTTGTGGCATAAAACCCATTTTGCAATTCGATTACTTAAGTCAATGTAATACAATGGAATAACTTTACTAACTTTTAAATTAAATCAAGCAATAGCGAAGCATTGCTGGGTCCACTAGTTTACTATAAAAATAAGTGTTACATACTGCATAATAATTAAATATTGTTTAGAAATTAGAATGATTATTTTACAAATAATGTTTGGTTCCGTTGTTGAAGCTGCGCAAAATAAATTAAAACATTTTTGGGCGTTGCATTAGCTTTGAATGATTCACGTGTTGTTGGTGTCCCACCAGTGGTGGGGGAAGCGGATAGGCCGGCCGGACCGTATTCAATACACGCAGCCAGCGATCCAGTGTGTTTATACATCGATGGGCATAACCAACAGATATTTTATCTGCATTGGTATAGTAAGATATCATATAGTAGACCTTTCACATGTTATTCTAAACTCTCACGAATACAAACTATACTAACTCACTTAGAACCGAGCTAAGTAATTACAAACTTCTCACGAATACAAACTATACAGACTCACTTAATAAGAACCGAGCAAACTTGTAACCGCTCCTAGATGGTGCTGATAAACTATCTTTTCCTTTACACGTAATATTTCAAACCGATAGTAAAGTACGGAAACTGAAATGTTGTTAATTTGCCAGTTTTCTTTAATGAAGCCCTAGTCTAGTGGATAACGTAGCGTCTTCCTGATCAGAAGATGCTGGGTTCAAATCTAGGCTAGGGAGACCAGGTATCTAATCATATCTGTGGTTTGTGGGTAGGAGGGCGGTAGTAAAACAAACGGTGGTTGGCTCGCTTCCAAGCTGACGGGTTAAACAAGCATTGCATTATAGATGGACAAATAAAAGAATTTAGCTTTTGAAAATATCTTTAGGTTATGCTGATCTTTGTTGCTATTAATAGTTTAATTTGTGTACCGATTTTTGTTAAAACTTATATTTATGTTTGTATTGATGATTTTTGATTGTCTAAATTAGAGTAAGTTTACATTTCTGTTTCTATTAAATGATAGTTGTTGCCAACCCAGCAGACGGCTGCAATCCATGCTAGACTATATGTTATGGAACGTTGTTGTAATTTTGAAAGTGTGTAAATAAAGCATTATATTATTATTAATACTAATACTATAAAGAGGTAAAATTTGTTTGTTTGGAACTAATGAACAGATTGAAAACAAATTTTACCAGTAAAAAGCTACTATTCCTGAGTAACATAGGGTCTAATTGATTTTATTAAAAACATTTTTTATTTCAATATTTGTGTAAATTTAGTCGGAAAACTCTTAGGTTAGGCCTAGACTGATGAACCAACACATGAATTTACATTTATTACCATAGCAACCAAATTAATAAAATAACACATAAAACTGCTGTTTGCTCCAACATTTCCATCAACAGCTGATTTCAAACTATGAAGCAATTGTTTTTGTATTTCTAACTTTTAGATTTGGTTTCTTTAAAGTGTGGACCTGAGCTTAACTGGTTCTTTTAACCTTTATTATAATTTAAACAAATAAAAGAGCACTGTGGCGACAAAATCATACTGATTTAAATAAAAACCCGAACCACAAAACAAGGAGCAAAAACTATAACTAAACAACTAAATTGTAAGTTAAGTTTAATACCTTACCCTTATGTACATTTCGATGACATGGTCATCATCCTCAGAGGGTTTTAACCCTAATAACACTAATAAAGTGTTACTACCCTAAGAGTAGTGTTAAAACCCTGTGAGGATGATGACCATGTCATCGAAATGTACATAAGGGTAAGGTATTAAACTTAACTTACAATTTAGTTGTTTAGTTATAGTTTTTGCTCCTTGTTTTGTGGTTCGGGTTTTTATTTAAATCAGTGTGCTTTATTATAATGATTAACTTGTTTTTTGCCTTAAAAGTTTTTGCCTTTATTATAACTCTTATTTTATTACTGCTGTTATACGAAATGGTTTGATTAGAAAATTTAACATTATTTACCATCTTACCTTTATTATAAAGAAAACATAACATGATTATGTGTATAGAAGGTTCTAACGGGGTTGGCGTGCGCGGCACGCAGGGGTTTCCCCTACTTTTAAATAATTTGATCACGAAGCTGAACCGGTGACGTCAGTTGAGTGTATTACCAAAACTGAGTTTATGTGTTTCAGGGTTTCAACCAACTGTTTGGGAAATTGGTCTCCTCACGAAGGCTCTGAATAGCTGCCTCCGTGTATGAAATATATTAGTAGAATTTGTTTCCACCTCATCCTCCCACTCGCTTGTTCGACCTTACGGTCCGCTTCGCTCGCAGTATTCAAACTCACTTCTCTAGGTAAAAAAATACACTGGGAACTTTTAAGGTATTTTACGTTTTGTTCGATTTGGGGAGAACCAGAAGGTCTATAAGGTCTTGTAAAAAATTAAAATGTGCAGAATAATCTAGTAAATAATTTTTTTCAGATAAATCCCCAAAAAGTTTCACTCTAGTACGAACAATCGCAAAACATTGTAACGTCCTTTCAAAAACATATTTCCAGTTGTTGGATTTTGTTGCCTAACGAACTCGTCCGAGCGACTTAGCAAACCGACGTGTGTACAAATCGGACGTAGAACGTGCCCGTTAGAGTTAGTTCTAATACTATATAGTGTTTTTAATGACACCCAAAAACTTGTTCTTTGGACCATGATCAGTGCTCATTAACTACTCCCGACCTTAGGTCTCACCATAAAGCTAGCCATTCACGGTCCGATTTGTATAAGTGGAAAGGTTTCATGTGAGCTGTGGAGTTTGGATGCGCAGTGGGTCTAGGCGTCAATAAGGTGGTGGAGGAATCAGCTGTCTCGATCTATTTCGTGTGTTGTTAGGCTCCTGTTTCCCCTACAACGTCTCTGTCAGTCCCCTCGCGGCCTCAAACTACAACCTTGTCCCTCCAATTGAGTTATAGCATTGAAGAAACAACACTACTTTCTTCAATGGTTATAGTCCAATTCAATGTCCGATGTAGGAGTGTGAATGGGTTTGATGGACGACGAGTCGGATGATCGGAGTCCCAGACCAGCCTACAATATGATTCGACTTCCAACTTCCGACGGAGTCGGACTGTGAGTTCGGTGATCGTCCGAATGAGTCATTTTAAACTTTGATATTGCTGTTATACTTTGTAGATTTTTACTTCTACAATAATGGATAATAAAGGACTTTCGGAATTTATTGAATCGTACCGAGAGAGTAGGTGTTTGTGGGACACAAGTGATGCAATGGTAAGCAAACTGACATGTCTGCGAGCATCTTCGCGTCACAGTGGTTGACACAATCAACAAATCATTTCTTAACCTATTGAAAAAATATGGGCGAATGTTTACTACGCTGAAAAAATATAGTCGGTTGTCTGCTATA
>JAGFPH010003800.1:0-15616 GCA_018207615.1 Philaenus spumarius
AAATAAAGTTTTATTATAACAAATTGTAGAGAATAAACCATAGAATTAATCTGTATACTTGGAAATTTTAAATAGATTTATTCTAAAAAGTTATTTCACTAATAAACTAGTAAACAAAATTCTCACAAACGTATAGTATATAGTTCCATCCAGACAGGAAAAGGTAACGGCTAACGCGCCTAGGGCGTTGAAAATGTAAATATTTCTCGGAAATACCCGAATAGTTCGGAACACTAAACCAGGTTTTCCTTATATTAAAGGAAAATATAGAGCATGCACTTCAAATCGATATAAAAATTATTATACGAACGATTATGTGCCTTTAAAAAGTGAAGAGTTTGAGTCATTTCCTTATGCTTTCTAGCGCGGCATCAATATTGATTTAGGCAACTACAATTTTATAACGATGATTACTAATGTAAATATACTTTTTAGAAGAAATTTGTAAATACAAAAATTTAAGTTTAAAACATTTTCTTTCCAATGGTTTTTTGTTTTATTGAGATTTGATAATATTTAGTGGGTGAAATATTCGATACAAGTCGTGTTGTCTGAGACTACTCAATTGAGCAGTCTGCCGCTTAGACAATTAAACAAAAATATAACACAAAGGGGGGGCTGCAGCTCCCCCCCCCTGGATCCGCCAATGCGAACGAGTATTTTGTAAGCTCTTTCACTGTCCCGATTCTTATAAATATCACTCCACTAATAAATGAGTTGCCACTAATAAAGACAAAAAGATCGACAACATCATGATCAGTAACATCATAAAGTATCTAAGCCACGAGGGCTTTTCTCTTCCTATCCATACTCGTCACTAGTTTGGACACAACTGAATTTCCGCAACGTTATTACGCAGTCACCGAAACCACTTCTCCGGATTTTAAGTGGCGGAATATCTGCAGCCGAAAATTCCGCATTTTGTGGAACCCTAGCTTAAAGCTGTGTTTTCCTAGCTCCGCACTTTTTGCGCAGCGCACTGCGCACTGCGGACGTCTCAGCGCAATGCGTTCGAAGGTAGTGTTTCCTAGCTGCGCAGTTGCGCTGCGTATTTGACTTTTTATCTGTTTAAAACTATAAAAACACTGCTAACTCTCCCACCCCTCCTAATATCATGACACAAGTGTTTTTTACTTTCTCCACCCTATACGTAGTATATGGAGAAAGTATTGTTTTCGTAAAAATGTTCGAATTTGAATTTTCAGTTGAATTATCTGTTTTGGTGCTCCCAGAACCCCAAAAAATGGTTTAGTGCAATTATCTGTGTTGGTGCTCCCTGAACCCAAAAATATTTTTAGTGGAATTTTTTGTTTTGGTGCTCCCTGAACAAAAAAAAAGTGTTTTTAGAGTGGTGTCTCTCTGTCAGTCTGTCAGTATGTATACACGACCAGAGAGGACACTATTGGTCCGATTTTCATGAAATTTGGTATGTAGGTACTAAACCCTAATATCTCCAGGCGTTTTTTTAATTTTTTGGAATTTTTAATTTTTAAGAGTAATTAACCCCAAAAAACCAATAAAAAACGACAAAAATGCAAATTTCTCAAAAACGGCTCTAACGATTTTGATCAAATTTTCAGTATTTATAGTGCTTAAGATGCCAAACAAAATGACACCACCCGCTTTTATCAAAACTTCGGCGTTTTATAATTATGGGGAAATGTTTAAAAATAAACAAGTTTGTGTTGTCAATCTAGCATCGCGGCAGCGGCCGCACGGGGTAGCACCACGGTAGCGAGCACGGCCAGTAATTCAAAGGTCGCGCGATCGAATCCCGCCTGGGACAATAATTTTTTTATACGATTGACGTAGGTAGAATATTATTTTTTTGTTTTGTTCTAAAAAGTAATAAATAAAATGATTGAAAACAATATTATTTTGACTACAGTAAGTTGGGAGAAAGTTTGTGTCACCGATACCGTTTATTTTATTTCCTTTGCGAGTGTATTTTTGTGCTATGGCGACTAACAATAAGCGGAAGCGTGTTGTGATTACTTTTGCTGATAAATTAGCTGCTATCAATGATATCGAAAATGGAAGTTTATTGAAAACTGTTGCGATTAATTTAGTGAGTATATACTGATGTACTGCAATCATAAAATTGTAATTTTAACTTAAATAAACTACATAAGTGTAGCTTAAAAAGAGATTTTTGAATTCGTTTGACTTTCAAAACCTTTCAAAATTTTAGTGTTAGATGTTGATGGCTTAACCGAAAAAATAGTTACCCGAAACGGATCCTCCCCCCCCCCCCCCTAGTTCGGTTAACCAAGGGTTTTACTGTAGTGTATTATTACTACATATAATATACTGTATATATTCCTTTTACTATCTGTTTATCTGTTTGGTTAGAGGCCGCCATATTGAATCTGATTCCCATAAGAGCAATGCATAAGTAATTTTTTCCGTTAATTCGGGAAATAAATTTAAAAATTTGGTTTCATTTTGAAGTACTGTCATATGCGGATGCTGATTACCAAATACATTTTCAAAAACCGTTGTTTTGTTTTCATAAACGTATGATATAAATAGTAAACTTTATACATTTTTTACAAAAAGAGATATTGCAAAAAACCTTAGCAATCAACACCCACAATCTATTTTACTTTAAGAAAAAAATACAGTTATCATTTTTTTTGATGAAAATAACACAAAAATATGCTTAAAAGTGAAGGTATGGTTAGGTTTGGTTAAGATTGAAATTGTAGCCAACTTCGTCGTTTTGAATTTAGGGACACGAGCCTTAATAATACAGACAACCAAACAAATTGTCTGTCTACTTCTCGTCACAACTTACCAAATCAAGAACAAAAAAGAATTATGTACCACTTTTGTTGTCAAAAGGCCAACCTCCTGCCATATAAGGTCCTTCTTCATGGTGTTTTTAAACTGTTTATCGGCCATATTCCACAGTATTGGATGACCACCGACGAGCTCGATAAGCTGTTCATCCTCACTAGCCTTAAACTTATTATACATTGTAGATAGTATATCAATAATATTCATACAACTACATCACTCTCTTGTAAAATTAAAACTAGTGCCAAAAAATTCTCTGTTGCGCTCCGCGGTCCGCACTTGACTGCTCTCAGAGGAGTCGTCCAGTTGCGCAGAGCGCACTGCGGACCGCAGAGGGGTCTAGGAAAACGGCACCGTTCTAGTACATGTTGTTGAGTAGGCTCCGCAGTGCGCTCCGCAGAAAGTGCGGAGCTAGGACAACCCAGCTTAAGGCTTCATTACGGCGCTATCTTACCGGGGGAACCGTCAAACTGAACAGCCAATCGTGGCTGCGTAGCGTTTTAAACCGTTACGTGGTGCGTAAATATCGATAAATAAATCTCTTTTTAGTTTTTTTTTCAAACAAGGTTTTTCAATTAAACATGTAATTTTAAGATATACTTTTTTATAAATCAAAAGATGAGGGAGCTTTATACGATCAATAAACAATGTGTACAGTTTGAAACTTCATACTGTATTAACAAATTTAAAAAACATACAAATGTATGTACCAGTTTTCTCATTGAAAAAAAGAACAAAAATTGCATTTAATCAAATCTATATATATAAAAGCGAAATATCACTCACTCACTCACTGACTCACTCATCACGATTTCTCAAAAACTACCGAACGGATTAAAATGAAATTAGGTATGGAGCTTCCTCTAGGGCCATAGGTGCTCACTAAGAAAGGGTTTGAAAAAATTCGAAATTTTAGAGGGAGTTTGGAGGGATCAAAGTTATTAAAAAACGATTTCTTCAAAACTACCGAACGGATTGGAATGAAATTTGGTATGTAGCTTCCTCTAGGGCCAAAATGTTCACTAAAAAAGGGTTTTAAAAAATTGGAAATTTTAGGGGAGTTTGTGGGGTAAAAATTTCTAAATCACGATTTCTCCAAAATTACCGAACAGATTGAAATGAAATTTGGTATGTAGCTTCCTTTAGGCGCTCGCTAAGAAAGGGTTTAAAAAAATTCGAAATTTTGGGGTTTGGGGGGATCAAAGTTACTAAAATCATAATTTCAGATCTTTTATTATTATGACAATAGTGCTTTTATTATTTAAGATCTATATATATAAAAGCCAAATACCACTCACTGACTGAACACTTAAAAAGAATACAATTATTAAAAAGACTGAAAATACCAACCACCACGGGCAACGCCGTACGGGTCAGCTAGTATAGTATAAGGACAGAGGCGTGATTTCACAATCTGTTAGAGTTACACACCAATAAATCTACTGAAGGAATGTGGTAACGTTATCTTCCTCAATGACAGTGGTTGAATCCTCCACCATGTGTCCACTCTTCTCCCATTCACCCGGAGAGTACAACCGGATACTAGGTTAGTTTAGTTGTTTAAAAAAAATTATTTTCCATACAAACAGCACTTAAACAATAACGTCCTAAAATTGAACATTGCTTCCCGATCGAGCAAGCAAATCATCGGATGACGGAGATGACATACGAAAATAGTGAATGTATTTTCGTCCTTCGGTTGCGCAAATCATGTGTTTATTGATGGGATGGAGCCAATAATTTTGTCCATTGTCCACGATGATTACAACTGTACACTGCATTGTCAAAACAACACTGTCGAACCCACGCCTTTCATAGCTAAACCCTCTTAAATTAAGGACACTGTAGGGAAGAACACTGAAGTTGTAACTTATAACAACGCTCTTTTATACAGTGTTTACCAAATGTTGGCCAAATAGTTATTTTACAAGTTTAATGCATAATTTACGGTAAAAAAAGCTCCAATAGTCAGAGGACCTGAAATACTGTTTCCGTCTAACCGCCATTTTGTTTTTTGCTAAATAATTCTTCACTGAAAAAATCTAGTTAAGGGTCGGCTCTAGTAAAACAGAAAGCAACCTGCGACTCCCTATAGCGGCGGTAGGTTTCGCGGACATTGCTCATCCTAAATCCATTTAAAACCCGCAATTATTCAAATAGCGTTTTTAAAAAATACCAAACTCTTGGGGACAAAATTCTTCATCCGAATGGCTTGGTAATTTTTCGCTATAATTAATAGTTACAACATAAAAAATATTTAAAATCACCCTATAGCGGCGGTATGTTACACGGACATTGCTCAGCCTAAATCCATTTAAATCCCGCAATTGTTCAAATAGCGTTTTTAAAAAAATACAAAATCTTGGGGACGAAATTCTTCAGGCGAATGGCTTGGTAGTTTTTCGCTATAATTAATAGTGACAACATAAAAAAATATTAAAAATCAATGTTTTAAATTGTTAATAAATATTAAACAAAATATTTTTCTTAGGTTTTAAAAAGCCATTTACATGCATATTGACCATAGCTTTAAAATGACATATCGTTTGTAATTTTCCGATTAAAAATAAAGGAAAAATTAAGATTTTAATTTAACATTGGTTTTATGGACTGTCAGCCAACATGGCCGACAGCTAGAGCCGACCCTTAATGTAAAATAATGCGACCATTCAGTAGAACAGCTGACGTAAGTTTAGCGAATTTCCAGAAATGTATTTGTTATAGGGTTTCAACCAGGAAAACATTTCGGGTGGGGGGGGGGTCATGTAAACCCTTTTAACACGTTCACTGTTAAGGACGCACATGTGAGCTTGACACTGAACACTATGTGAAGCGGCCGACGCACAGTGCATTGCACACCAACCCCATATTTTGAGTATTTTCAATACGTAATGCATTGCGTGCTTCGCACGCCAACCCCGTATTGGGAGTATTTTCAATACACAGAACATTGCGTGCTTCACACGCCAATTTTAGGCCTATGTGCTATGGATGCACATGTGCGTACGCTTTAAAATACTAGTGATTATTACGTAAAAAGATTCAAAAATAAAAAATAAAGTAATTTCGACTCATTTAGGCTATAAATATAAAAAATAAAAGGTGAGCTCCTAGCATAGGAAATACGAAATTAGCAGTAAACGTGTTAGACATCAATTTCCATGCTTAATGCTAGGGTGAAACGCTATGTACAAAATAAACTAGGATAGATCGGTGCTGTACAAAATTCGGAGATTTAAAACTACCGTGTTTTTCGTTGCAGAATTATAACTAAACAAAACAAAGCACAGAGCTGGCGCCCAAAGTATAGTAACTAAAACCTGATAGCATTGTCAATCGTTGAAGGTACGATAATGAAATTATTAAGATAATGTTTGCGCTTGCAGTCATGTTGTGAAGCCTTCGTGGCAAATTAGAACACGTAATTGGAAAATAAAACTGACAATGGGGCTGGGGAGAGACAACGAATCGATACCATGTTTGCATCGTTGCAAGAGACATGAAGGGTTGCATTGTAACGGTTAAATTCCTGTTTCTCCTACATAGTACAGCTTCATACACATATAAGTCTTCTGAACTTCCACTAACACGACTTTAAAAATTGGGACACCTCAGAAAATGTTGGAAAATTCTAAACTTTGGCAATAGATTTTGACTGATTTTGTCGCTTATTTTTACCTTCTTCGTAACAAACTCAAAATGGCGGCCAACAAGCTAATTGAATAAAAACTGATTATACAAATTTAGTAATAGCAATAATAGTAATTTAAAACAGTAAAATAAATCAAATTCCAATATGGTAAAACGTTCTTAATTCTGGAGAGAATCATGCAAAACTGATTTTCTAAATGGTTTTTTCGTGCTACGACTACCGTATTAAGAAATACCAACGCCTAAATCTGTAAGTGTTGCTAAGTGAAAACGTTAAAGGGGAAGGGGAGTCTACTCGTTGTAAAGAAGCCGAATCTATTCGTTCAACTTGGCAATACTTGGCACCGATAAATGACTCTAGCGCGTCTTTTTTCATCACTAATTTGCCGCAACATGTAGGAGATCGTGGTCAAATAAATCTGCAAGATGAAATTAGGATAATAACTTTTTTTTAATGAGCACACTCGATACATGCAAAATCATCCAAGTAGGCATGAGTCGTACACGTAGGCTACCAAAGTTGAGTTCCTTTCCAGTCGTGCCCATATGGCCTATACTGTGTCCGAACAGAACTGCGCTCTATGTCATAAAATCGACCCTCGCTCCCACACGCGCAGACACACTCACACGGCCTACCTGCTTAATGGTTCTCCTATTAATCACCAACTAGCCCTTGTGCTACAATATCACATTTTTCTAACCGTTAACTTTACTTAATTTTTCCTCTTAATTACTGTACTCTAAATATTATCCCTCTCAAAATGAGTCCAAACATGGTACAATTGTGACAACTCTAAGAGGTTTTACGGTCAGTAAGTTATAAAATCATAAATTTGACTTCTATTTGGCATAAATTTGGCAGGTAGGCCGTGTGAGTGTGTCTGCGCGTGTGGGAGCGAGGGTCGATTTTATGACCTAGAGCGCAGTTCTGTTCGGACTAAGTATAAAGATCTATTGATGTTAAACTAAACACACAATTCCTTAAGCGGGTAACTATACAAAAAGTATTCGTGTTCAAAGTAGTAATTCTCAAAGGCCACATGCAGGCAGTATTACAAAGTTTTTGATTTGAAAATAAATATGAGTTCATTGGCCGTCCCATAAGTTTTAAAGGTTTGTAAGAACAGGACGAAAAAGTTTCATGTCTGCTGTTTCTTTTCCTGTTATGCACAGCTGATGTTCCAACTTTAAATAAAACCACAATATATCTGCATTTGTTGATGATACTTTGATATTGGCTGTAACTCACAAGACGAAGCATCTGAAAATCTCCAGTCAGCATTACAGCGGGCAGAACACTGGTAAATCAAAGTCAACATCTAAAATCTACTCAAGTGACATTTTCATTGCGGCACATAAAAATGAATGTAGGCCTACCTTAACAATAACACTCAAACGAATTCCACTGAGTAATTCTGATAAATATCTTGGAATCATCATCTATATATATATAAAACACAAATACCACTCACTCACTCATCACGAAATCTCAAAAACTACTGAACGGATTGGAACGAATTTAGTATGTAGCTTCCTCTAGGGCCAAAGGTGCTCACTATGAAAGGTTTTCAAAAAATTCGAAATTTTAGGGAGGTTTCGGGGGGTCAAAGTTACTAAATCACGATTTCTCTAAAACTACTGAACGGATTGGAATGAAATTTAGTATGTAGCTTCCTCTAGGGCCGAAGGTGCTGATAAGAAAGGGTTTAAAAAATTCAAAATCTTAGGGGGGTTTGGGGGTCAAAGTTACTAAATCACCATTTCTCCAAAACCACTGAACGAATTGGAACGATATTTGGTATGTAGCTTCCTCTAGGTAGGTGCTGATAAGAAAGGGTTTCAAAACATTGGACATTTTAGTGGGGGGTTGGGGGGGGGGGGGTCAAAGTTACTAAATCACGATTTCTCCAAAACCACTGAACGGATTGGAAGGAAATTTGGTACGTTGCTTCGTCTAGGGCCCTAGGTGCTCGGTAAGAAAGGGTTTTAAAAATTCGAAATTTTAGTGGAGATTTGGGGGGGGGGTCAAAGTTACTAAAAACACCACCGAACGGATTGGAATAAAATTTGGTATGTAGCTTCCTCTAGGGCCCTAGATGCTCGCTAAGAAAGGGTTTAAAAAAATTCGAAATTTTAGGGGACTTTTATGGGGTCAAAGTTACTCAAAATCCCCATAAGAATTACATAGTGTAATATATATTTATTGACATAATATATTTTTTGTTAATGTACATTTAACTTTGATTTGTCTATCCGTGTAAAGCCGGCTCGGGCCAGCTGGTGTACATGTAAGAAAGCAGATCAAATCGAACAAAAACTGCGTGATTTTAATATTTTTTGGTGGGATGAAAATCTCAATTGAACTTGTATCACAAGAGGTTGCCTATCGATCATTAGCCATATTTGAACAGATGGAGCTGAACTATGATATACAAAACCTTCAAATCAACTAGTCATTCGACGAATACAAAATTACAAATACAAGTTGGGAGAAGAGGAATGACGACCTTCATGCAGACCTAAACCTGAAATATGCAAACAAGGTAATACAAGATTGCGCCTCTAGGCATAAGAAGCGACTTCATCGACATGTAAATAAAGGTGGAAGCCATCCAATGCCTAAATCTTGAATGTCGACTTAAGCTTCATAAACCTCTTAAGCTACAATGTATCGGCTAAAGCCTGGATGTATGATCTCATACACTTCATTTTTCCTTCTCTATCATAATGTATTACTTATTTGACCTGCAGACTGAGATTGTAATAAATACACAAACAAAATTGGCTGCTGTTTTACGATCTTTTATAGAATTTTGAGGATAAACTTTAGTAATTTGCGGTTAGTTCATGAACATCTAAACTCTAATTCGTAGGTGACAGAAATGGCAAATTATAAAATTTTCTTAAAGGATTTGTAAAAATAGACAAAAACACCGTTTTGAATTGAAATACTTGTAAACAAGAAAACAAAGGGTTTACTTTTATTATGTACTAATCATACATTGGAGTTTTACACAAAATTAACTCTCGTATTCATATGGCCAAAATGAAAAATAAAAACGCCATTAGTAAACATGCAAGTACAGTACTTATAAGTGATAATATTCGAGTGGCGCTCGAACAGCTACCGATGTAATAGCACACGACCTGTTTCACTCGTATGAGGTTCCATTCGGTTCGGTTCTTTTTCGTTCGCTACCGACAAGTGTGAAACAGTGATTCGGTTTCTATTCGAAACCGTACAGCACCGAATATTCCCTCGACACGAATAGGGAGTATTAGCTTAATTTTTATATTTATTTCACTGTCAGGCAATTGGGGACAGCTGACGCGACGGCATGCATCAACAAAACTGATTTCATTCAACTCTTAAATTCCTTCACACACCTAACATAGCATCCGTCCGCTGACGTACGCTATGCCCGCGATACTCGTTATGTACAATCATAGATCATGAATAATAAATAGATCTTGCTTCCATACGGGGGCTGTGTGCCGGAAAAAAGGTTGTCGCGAAAATAGTACATGATCGCGCCGCGAGGTAGCGCTAGGGAGAAATCATTGGTAGCATTGGTGTTTCATACAGCTGCCGTCGTTTCCCCAATAGATAACGCCACTATCGTCGAATTTCAAGTGGAACAAAATATTGCATTGGATCGGAGTTCTATTAGGTTATCCAAATACAATGGTACAATTCACACTGCGCTATGTTCAATTCACGTGGTTTGAAAGTCGACTTGGCGCCTGGAGAGAGAAAGAAAGGCGAGTGGGCATGCGTCGGAAGAAACATAGCGTCTATGTTTACAAAAAAATCGCTTCCCAGGCGTATGCTTGCGATATATAGCGGGCATAGCGTGCGATAGCAATGTCGGTGTGAATTGTTCCTATTAATAAGCTGGAAAACGATATTTTAAAACATAGCTAGCGTACTTCAGCAGACGGACGCTATGCTCGGTGTGTAAAGACCTTTAAATGCATGCGTCACGCTATTCCCTTGCGCTATGTTTCATAGCTTTGACGCACGATTGTCTTGCAATACTTTTTAAAATAGAAGGGGGAGGGGGTTTTATGCCAATTTTCGGAAATATCGTAGAAATTGCATCACACAATATTATTTTGTCACCATTTAAAAACGTTGATATCTATAAAGACCTTGGTACCACATACAACCGCACCATAAAATATACCTAATTGACAAAACACCAAACTTTGATCCTCTAAATTTCAGAAGTAAAATATTTTTCAAGTTCTGAATTACTAGAATACATGCTGGTCAGCATCCTTTACTACGATTCCGAATTTCATTGCGATATTCTATATACTGCGACTATAATAATCCCTGATAGGCTACACCTCGATGTAATTTTAAATAGATTTATATCAACGTAAAACCTCTACTGTATTATAAAACGTTTTCTGGCGTTTAAAAAGGGGTAAAAATGTTGCCCCCCCTTTTTGAAAGGGGGTAAAGGAACAACTTATATTTTTTAAGATTTTTAAGAGGAGTATGACGTGCTATTTAACGAAATGTTAAATTTGCAATATTTAGGTACACTTTTCAGAAAAAATATTGGAGATACCCTGTTCATACTTTCAGGTTTGTTTAAATAGGTCTTCGTATGTATTGTATACCACTTAGTTTGCAATAATATTAAACGAAACAGATTTTAGGATTTTTTTAAACGTGTACTAATAAAAAATTTAAAAAAAAACTTATAGGCCTATATACAGGGTGTTTCAAAAGTCTGGGTACGGCTTAATATCTCAAAATGTACGAGTCTTATGAGATAGAAATAAAAGCAGTTATTCACAACCATAAAATAACTACTTTTTGGCGAGTTTTAAATTTTTGACCGCCATCTTGGTTCCGCCATCTTCGAATGAACTTCATTTTTTTAAATGGAAAGGTGGTCATGTGATACATCATTTCAATGTAGAATTTCTAGAGAAAACCAACTATGAAATTTGCACATCCATATCTTTAACCGATTCAAAATGGCGGCCAAAAACAACGAATTTTGCCCCACTGTGCAGTACTATTTTTTTTAAATATTAATTATTCTTCTTTTTGGATTCAGAATTAAATAAGCTTTCAAGCGATATGCCACACAACGATATTTGGGAGTATTTAAAAAAATTTAGTTACAGCCATTTTGATTTTTTCAAAATTTATTTCGAGTGGTTGAATTAAATACAGTTGTGTAGCTTGTCGTTTGAAAGCTTATGTAATTCTGAATCAAAAAAGAAAAATAATTAATATTTTAATTAAAATATAGTACAGCAAACTGGGCCAAAATCGGAAAACTCGATTTCGATGTTTTTGGCCGCCATTTTTAATCGGTTAAAGATATGGATGTGAAAATTTCACCGTTGGTTTTCTCTTGAAATTCTACATCGAAATGATGTATCACATGACCAACTTCCCATTTAAAAAAATGAAGTTCATTCGAAGATGGCGGAACCAAGATGGCGGACAAAAATTTCAAACTCGCCAAAAAGTAGTTCTTTCATGGTTGTGAATAACTGCTTCTATTTCTATCTCATAAGACTCGTACATTTTGAGATATTAAGCCGTATCCAGACTTTTCAAACACTCTGTATAATTTCTTTAAAGTAAATTTACATTGAAATGACATTAACTGTGGTATATTATATCTACCTACTTGTACTGTATAACTGTAAAAATTTCAAGTTTTTATCTTTAACAGTGTGTGAAATATGTGTACCTAAACATGAAAAAAATAGAAATTCGGTAAATGAGATTTAAAGTAGATTATGCACTGTACTCACTGTACTCAGCTGTTGTAAAGATAAGAATGTAAGAAGAGCTGCCAACATTGAAATTTATAACAGAATAAGAATGTAAAAAGTGCTGCCAACATTAAAATATATAATAGTATAAAAAAATATAGATTTGTATACTATATTACATGAAATCATATATATATGTAAGCAACTCTTCGTGGCCTACTTACAGGATGTGGGAGTGCAAGCGTATTTATAATAAACGGTATCAGTTAACTGACACAAACTTTCTCCCAACTTACTGTAGTCAAAATAATATTGTTTTTAATAATTTTATTTACTACTTTTTAGAACAAAACAAAAAAATAATATTCTACCTACGTCAATCGTATAAAAAAGTTATTGTCCCAGGCGGGATTCGATCGCGCGACCTTTGAATTACTGGCCGTCCTCGCTACTGTTGGGCTACCCTGTGCGGCCTTCGCCGTGATGCTAGAATGACAACATAAACTTGTTTATTTTTTAACATTTCCCCATAATTATGAAACGCCGAAGTTTTGATAAAAGCGGGTGGTGTCATTTTGTTTGGCATCTTAAGCACTATAAATACTGAAAATTTGATCAAAATCGTTAGAGCCGTTTTTGAGAAATTTGCATTTTTGTCGTTTTTTATTGGTTTTTTGGGGTTAATTACTCTTAAAAATTAAAAATTCCAAAAAATTAAAAAAACGCCTGGAGATATTAGGGTTTAGTACCTACATACCAAATTTCATGAAAATTGGACCAATAGTGTCCTCTCTGGTCGTGTATACATACTGACACACTGACAGACAGACACCACGTTAAAAACACTTTTTTGGGTTCAGGGAGCACCAAAACAAAAAATTCCACTAAAAATATTTTTGGGTTCAGGGAGCACCAACACAGATAATTGCACTAAACAATTTTTGGGGGTTCTGGGAGCACCAAAACAGATAATTCAACTGAAAATTCAAATTCGAACATTTTTACGAAAACAATACTTTCTCCATATACTACGTATAGGGTGGAGAAAGTAAAAATTAATTTTGCAACCAAATAGCCTCAAATACCTAAGCATTATACATCAAAATGTAGAATAATTTAGAATAAAAAAATAAAAATTGATTTATTTTAGAAAATTCATGGCACACTCCCGAATATGCAAAATCTGGTCTTTGAAAATACTCCCAATACGGGGGTTATCGTGTGAAGCACGCAATGCATTGTGTATTGAAAATTCTCCCAACACGGGGGTTGGCGTGCGAAGCACGCAATGCATTGTATATTGAAAAATTTGTAATTAACTCATATTTTATTACTTGTTACACATTAAACTGATGCCCTTTAAATACCTTGAATTACTGTGTTAAAAAAATAAAAATAGGCTAAAGCCGATTCGTTTGCTGCGCTCATAAATTTTATTTTATAAATTATTTTCTAGATTTTTATAATTATAGATTTGAGTAGGTTATCGCACTATGAAAATAATAATTTATTACAACGATCAATATTTAAAATGGGACAAAGTTAACGATATGAAATAAACAGGAGTCAAGTTATCCTGATCGCAGGATGATAACAAGGAGAACTCCTCATCTTATGCCATGATAAGAAAAAATAATAATTTATGCCTTTGATTGCATAATGCACTTTCACTTTAATTTCTTTACTTGTGGCCTGAAAAAGTGGTTGATATTGTTCTCGGTTTAACATAAGAAGCAATTTGTATTTTATTATCATAGAAATTCACGGTTTTAAAAGGTTTGAATTTCACGTATCACAAGTCACGAGCTCATTGCAAATTGTTGACATAAGGTAATTTAAATGGGGTTGGAGGGATTTTGAAAATAGGTCATTTAAGGTTCTCTAAAAGATGAAAAACCATCCCGAGAACAGATTTTGGATATCTCTTTTCGTCTTTTAAATGATATAAAATTATAACAGTAATTTAATAACATTTTTGAGCTTAGCGAATGAGTACAGTAGAGCGTCAAAAATCCGAACTAATTGGGACCAAGGGGGGTTCGGATTATCAATTTGTTCGGATTTTTGAAAACAACCTAGAAAATGACATTTAGGCTAAAATATATGCCCTTTAATCGATTAAAGTGGTTAAACAGTACAAGCAGTAATGTAATTACAATACAGTATGTAAGACTACTTACATGTAAGGGCCAACATGATTACACTTGTAACTCTCAATTACAGTACAGTACATAATTAAAAGTTCACTTGTACATTGTAGTTAACACAAACGAAAAATCAAAAAAATACTGTTTAGTACATTACTTTATGTACGACACACTGTTATAATGATTACACAATGAGAAATTAATGAACTTTCTGTATGTTTACTGCTAGCGCTAAAGCAGCTTATTAGCTTGACATACTGACAGCCAGTCTGCTGTGAGGGCTTGTGAGAGCAGGTATATTAAGAAGAGTTTAAAAAGAGATAATAATGTCAAACTGCGATGAAGATTTTTGTGAAATTTTTAACAACGCGATAATTGGAATTTGCGAAAACGAAATTTTTGCAGGGGCTGCCTCAGAAAGCGTTCGGATTTTTGACGTTTCGGATTATTGACGTTCGGATTATCGACGCTCTACTGTACATCAGTTGATTTTTATTTTCTTACCACAGAAATTCATGGTTTTTAAAGGGCTTTCCAATGATATGTCACAAGATATTGGTTACCATTTAACACGTTCACTGCTAAGGACGCACATGTGAGCTTAACACTGAACACTATAAGAAGCGGCCGACGCACAGTGCATTGCACGCCAATCCCCATATGGGCGTATTTTCAATACACAATGAATTGCGTGCTTCGAACGCCAACCCCCATTTGGGATTATTTTCAATACACAATGCATTGCGTGCTGCGCACGCCAAACCCCGTATTGGGAGTATTTCCAACAATGCATTGCGTGCTTCGCACGTTAACCCCCCCGTATTGGGATTATTTGCAATACACAAAGCATTGAGTGCTTCGCACGTCAATTGTAAGCCTACGTGCTACACGTCGTTGTGCCTACGTCAATTGTGCACGTGTGCGTCCGCTTTAAAATATTAGTGATAATTACTGTACGTAAAAGGTTCAAAAGTAAA
Source organism: Philaenus spumarius (assembly GCA_018207615.1). Classification (NCBI taxonomy): domain Eukaryota; kingdom Metazoa; phylum Arthropoda; class Insecta; order Hemiptera; family Aphrophoridae; genus Philaenus; species Philaenus spumarius. The sequence continues at coordinate 15,326 of JAGFPH010003800.1, forward strand.
AAATAAATAATTTCTACTCATTTAGGCTATACATATAAAAAATAAAAGGTCAGCTGCTAGCATAGGAAATACGAAATTTGCGTAGATGTAAACGTGTTAAAAATTAAAGATGCCCACTTTCCCCCCCCCTGACCCTTTCATTTTTTTAATACCCCTTTAAACACTAGGAAAAGCGTAATTATAGGTAATTTAGAGGTTTTACGTTAATATAGCAATCCATTTAAATTACATCGAGGTGTATCACGACTTATTTTACACTCTGTATATCTGTTCTGGAGAAAACAAAGTGTG
>JAGFPH010003800.1:15716-31063 GCA_018207615.1 Philaenus spumarius
ACACCGGTGTCTTGGCTGGTGGCGCCACCTGGCGGCCTAGTGTAATAGGTGGCTAAGGTATAATATTTTATCTTGTCAGTTGTAAAAATTCCTTATGTGTATCTTGTCCCACGATTACCTTAAATTTATGGTTATTGTAACACAAAGTACTATCTCGGAAGTACTCAGAGTACAAGTACTCTCCCTTGTAGTCGACGAGGATTACCCACACCCTCACACACTGTTTGGCCGTTTGGGACTAGAAACATCTTTTTGGTAGCCCATGCCCATCATTAGCTACTTTCTTCCTATTTTATTCTACACTCCTATTGAGTTATTTTTATATTGCCAAAATTCACACGCGCACACATTTTTGTCAAACGACTTTTTTATCATGTGTATAAACGAAACCACCCAATCTCAATACCCAATCTCCAACAAAACATTATAACCCTAATCATGAGATATTAACGAAATAAATGTAAACCAAGTCAATATACACATTTTATATTGTTTGTATTTTATTGATTATCAGTTTTATAAAACACTAGCTGACCCGTGCGAATATTTCGCAAGTTCGGAGTAGGCCTACATTTACCTGATTTAACACGTTGATTTAATTCAGTTAATTAAGTTTATTCATTTACATTGGTTTATAAATAACAGTCTCCCTATACAATCTTACAGTGTAAACAATCTAACTAACTTAACAGCTGTCATGCTAGTTAAACAGATGGTTAGTAGATGGCGCCTTTCATTAGCAACATACAGAGTATAATATAAAAGTTTTTTAAATCATTTTTTGTTATTAAAACATGAATTTTAAGCTGTTTGTCTATTTTTCCCGTGTAGTGGTTAAGGAAAGCTTTAAAATGATGCCTCATTCATGTAATTTGATGATGTATTAAGGAAGTTATGGCGTACCGACAAAAAAATAGTCTTGAGAAATAATATATGCGATTATTACACTGAGGTGCCAAAAAACCTCAATAAAAGAAAACAATAGTTCGATGGTGCTATAAATGTGTACGGTATTTTAATAATGTCCTCTCAAGGAATACTGCTCATAACATCTAGGATTTAACTCTTGTAATCTATATATATAAAAGCGAAGTACCACTGACTCACTCATCACGATTTCTCAAAAACTACCGAACGGATTGAAATGAAATTTGGTATGTAGCTTCCTCTAGGGCCATAGGTGCTCACTAAGAAAGGGTTTGAAAAAATTCGAAATTTTAGGGGGGTTTGGGGGGATCAAAGATATTAAATCACGATTTCTTCAAAACTGCCGAACGGATTGGAATGAAATTTGGTATGTAGCTTCCTCTAGCTAGGGCCATAGGTGCTTACTAAGAAAGGGTTTGAAAAAATTCGAAATTTTAGGGGGGTTTGGGGTGGATCAAAGTTATTAAATCACGATTTCTTCAAAACTACCGAACAGTTGGAATGAAATTTGGTATGTAGCTTCCTCTAGGGCTATAAGTGTTCACTAAAAAATGGTTTTAAAAAATTGGAACTTTTAGGGGGGTTTGGGGGGTAAAAATGACTAAATCACGATTTCTCCAAATTTACGGAACGGATTAGAATGAAATTTGGTATGTAGCTTCCTCTAGGGCCATAAGTGTTCACTAAAAAAGGGTTTTAAAAAATTGAAAATTTTAGGGGGGTTTGTGGGGTAAAAATGACTAAATCACGATTTCTCTAAAATTACCGAACAGATTGGAATGAAATTTGGTATGTAGCTTCCTCTAGGGCCATAGGTGCTCACTAAGATAGGGTTTGAAAAAATTCGAAATTTTAGGAGGGGTTTGGGGGGATCAAAGTTACTAAAATCATAATTTCAGATCTTTTATTATTATGACAATTTAGTGCTTTTATTGTGTAAGATATATATATATAAAAGCCCAATATCACTCACTGACTGAACACTTATAAAGAATACAATTACTTTAAAAAGACTGAAAATACCAACCATCACGGGCAACGCCGTACGGGTCAGCTAGTAATAAATAATTACAATAAACAGTTTGGACTAAAATATCTTTCTTCGAGATTTAGTGTTTGAAAAGAATCTATAATACCATCTGAGTCAATATTTTTTGTTATTTCTGATTCAATACCTAGTTAAAACTACTATATCCTTTAAACGTGATTTAATCATTGTAGATCTTGAGTAGTTTTTTTAATATTCTCAGAACGGAGAAGGATCGTTCCGCTGAACAGTTAGAGGCAAGTACAGAAAGTATAGTAAAAAACAATTTCATTGCGATGTCAACGTAAGGATGTCTTATGCCTGTGCCTTATGTCTTGGAGTTGGTTATCATGCAACACTATATACAGTTAAGAATTAATTGCTTTTAGTCGTCCGTCTTTTTTCCAATTCTTTCAAAAATCAAAGAAAATGTAAAATATGATTCACAAATTCTTTCGATTGTGGCAAATCGTTATTATACAAAGTAAACCACTTTTTACTGTTTACTTTAAGCGTGTTCATGTGAAGGTTTTCTTTTTCACAATTACAGGAGGCTGTGTACTGAGCTAAATAAAAGTATTTTTTTCTTCATTCAAATTTGCCGCCCCCAAAAATTTGCCGTCCTGGGCTGCAGCCCCTATAGCACCCCCCCCCCTCCCTAAATCCGCCACTGCCAATAAGAACAATGCTACAGAATAAGTAATTTTTCCGTTAATTCGTGGAATAAATTTAAAAATTTGGTTTCATTTTGAAGTACTGCCATATGCGGATGTTGATTGCTGAAAACATTTTCAAAAACAGTTTTATTGTTTTCATACAAGTATGATGTAAATAGTAAACTTGATTAATCTTTTACTCAGTTGCAAAAAGAGATATTGCAAAAAAAACCTTAGCAATCAACACCCACAATCTATTTTACTTTAAGAAAAAAAAACACACAGCTTTCGTTTATTGACAAAAATAACACAAAAATATGCTTAAAAGTGAAGGTATGTTTAGGTTATTTAACATTGAAATTTGTACCCAACTTTTCCGTTTTGAATTTAGGGAGCCAAGCCTTAAGTTTGTCCTGCCGCGTCCATATGGTTTTTTTTTAGGTAAGGGGGGCCTTTTATATTACTTTCGCCTCGAGCTTCCTCAGGTGTAGTTACGCTACTGTCGAAGCCGACCGAACTTATTCAATAATAAGTTTTTTTAATGTTTTATTTACCGAAACAAATAAAACCCAATGATTGAAATCGCAGATATTTCTGACAAAACATTTTGCCCAACAAGCAGAATGGCAGATTTAAATCACGTAATTCTTGTAGGCGTTTTTCATTTAAAGCCTACAATTGTAATTTAATGGCCTCACTATATTGTTAACCGTTAACAGGTCGTGCTGTGTATAAATCAAGCGGTAAAGAAGAGCTTCCGCTGTTTAATGAACTGATAAACCAGCTCTCGTTTTGCACACACTCAAGGACGTAGCCAGGGGGGGGGGTTAAGGGGTCAACCCCCCCGTAATCCAAAAATTTAGTAGTACAAATTAATATTAGGTTTTAAAAGTGCAAATCTATATATATATAAGCCAGATTCACTGACTCACTGATCACGATTTCTCAAAAACTACAGAACGGATTGCAACGAAATTTGGTATGTAGCTTCATCTATGGGCGTAGGTGCTGATAAGAAAGGGTTTCAAAAATTTTGAAATCTTAGGGGGGTTTGGGGGGCGTCAGAGTTACTAAATCACGATTTCTCTAAAACTACTGAACAGATTGGAATGAAATTTGATATGTAGCTTCATCTAGAGCATTAGGAACTGACTACGAAAGGTTTTCAAAAAATTCGAAAGTTTAGGGGAGTTTGGGGGGGGGGGTCAAATATACTAAATCACGATTTCTCTAAAACTAAACGGATTGGAATGAAATTTGGTATGTAGCTTCCTCTAGGGCCGTAGGTGCTCATAAGAAAGAGTTTCAAAAAATTTGAAATCTTAGGGGGTTTGGGGGTCAAAATTACTAAATCACAAATTCTCCAAAACCACTGAATGGATTGGAACGAAATTTGGTATGTAGCTTCCTCTAGGGCCATAGGTGCTCTCCGAGAAGGTTTTCAAAAAATTCGAAATTTTAGGGGGTTTGGGGGGAGGGGTCAAAGTTGCTAAATCACGATATCTCCAAAACTACTGAACGGATTGGAATGAAATTTGGTATGTAGCTTCATCTAGGGCCGTAGGTGCTCACTAAGAAAGAGTTTCAAAAAATTTGAAAGTTTAGGGGAGTTTGGAGTGGTCAAATATACTAAATCACGATTTCTCTAAAACTAATGAACTAATTGGAATGAAATTTGGTATGTAGCTTCCTCTAGGGCCGTAGGTGCTGATAAGAAAGAGTTTCAAAAAAATTGAAAATTTTGGGGGGTTTGGGGGGGCGACAGAGTTACTAAATCACGATTTCTCCAAAACTACTGAACGGATTGGAAAGAAATTTGGTATGCAGCTTCCTCTAGGGCCATAGGTGCTCTCTAAGAAAGGGTTTTAAAAAAATTCGAAATTTTAAGGGAGGTTTAGGGGGGGGGAAGTCAAAGTTACTAAAAACCCCATAAGAAATAAATAGTGTAATATATTTATTGATATAATATATTTTTTGTTAATATACATTTAACTTTGATTTGTCCATCCGTGCAAAGCCGGATCGGGCCAGCTAGTTAAATTATAAAATAGACAACACAACAGAGAATCCAGCAACATATTTGACATCATTGTGCATTGCATGCATACTGATATTTAGATTTACTTGATTAAACTACAACGTACAATACATATGGATGCAGTAGGTTGCAGCCTTACTCTTGTGAGCTTGATCTGATCTATTAAATAAGAAAACTACGAAGGTTCAACAAAAATTCTTTACTCTAACAAAACACAAGGGTACTGAAAATACTCCCAATATGGGGTTGGTGTGCAATGCACTGTGCGTCGGCCGCTTCTCTTAGTGTTCAGTGTCAAGCTCACATGTACGTCCTTAGCAATGAACGCGTTAAAATCCCCCGCCCCCCCCCCCCCCCCCCCCCCCTCCCCGAAAAGTTTTCCTGACTACGGTCTTGGACACACTGACACTCTGACAGTAGATTTGGATTTAAAAAATAAAACTTTTGATTACAGATTCTTTCACAATTTTAATCCATTGAAATAAATCGAACAGATGAGTTTAAATTACAAACTAAATGTAATGAGAAATTTTGAAAGATTAAGGGGGTCGGACGTTCTCTCTTGCCAATGTTAATTTCCTCTACTTAAGGTACATTTTTCTCAGAAAGTATTACAGATAGTGTTCTAACTTTGATGTTATTGCAAAGTGTGCATGTTAGTGAGTAATTTTAGTTGGTAACTTTAAAAAAATATTAATTAGAAAATTTTATAATATTTTTTAAAACCCTCTTTGTTCAAACAAATTTACAAAAACAAAAATTTGTACAACCAACAAATAAGAAAGTTGTCAATGTAAAATGTGCAGTAAGACCTACTAAACAAAATATTAAAAAGGTGTTACAGATATCTTGAATAGTTTTTTTAGATAAATGTACCTTTGTGTAAAAAGCCTCGTAGACTCCAAGTTCCAAGGTATTTTTCATTACGAATGTGGTTTTGGGCATCCGCGACCAAATTACGCTATTGAGAGATTTGCTAGGATTCTGGGTCCCTGATTGGAGGCACTTCCTAAGGAGTTGTTCATTTGATAAATCCCTACATATGGGCTTAATTGCATTCATGACTGATATAGGTAGATGAGTGTGGGCTCTATGGTCATAAGATTTCCCTTCGATAATGGATTTCTGAAACTTACACCAGAAATCCCAAACTCGCGCTGTACTAAAACGCAAATTGTCCGTACATGCGTTTCCAAAATTAACCATAACGTTTAAAATAGTTGTCATAAATTTAAAATTTAAACATATTTTTGAAGCTAATTAAATGTTTAATACAAAGCAATAATAAAAAAAATCTATTTTTTACCAAAAAAGTGTCCGACCCCCTTTAAATCATTAATCCCTCGTTTATACATTATGTCTTTTCCAAAATTGTATTGGTAGCCCTTCCTAGTTCAAATGAGGGTTACCATCAATTTGGACGGAAAGATTCAAAACTTCCCTTTTCCCTTTCAATACACTTAACTGCCTTCGGAAAATAAAATATTAACTGAATCGTGCGTAGATTAAAAGAACATGAAATTGAAACTGAAATTGTATCTAAAAACCTATTCCCTCCTGTATTTAGTAAAATATTTCACTTGAATTTTCGAACAAATTATTGGTTTTAGAGATACTCGAATACTTTAGCCTATATACCACGACGGTTCTAAAAATTTGCGAACATGTGTCAAAAAATATATTTATATTTAGACTATACATGTTGGGTAAAACTGCGTTTGGGAGCATTCATTTACCGGCCTCCATAACAAATATACAGAGTGATGCAAAAGTTCCCCTTCGTAATTTTAAACCTGTTACACGTATTAACTCCAAACTTTCAGGAAGTTATACTGGGCAAATTCTGCGCCTTAGGGGTATGAATGAATTTTACCCTTATTCGTTTAAGGGGGGGGGGGGGGTTGAGAGTCAAAAGTTTTAAATAGTAATCCTTATTGTGTAATGCTTCATTTTAAAGTCCTCGTTCAGTCGAGAAAATTGGTTAAACACCTCTCCCATATCCCAATCTAAAATGGCGGAGCCAGGACGTTAAGATTTTTTTATATTTCTACGTATTGTATTCTGCATACAATTAGATGTGTATTCATTTTAAGATGCAAAACGTAGAAAAATGGAAAATCTGGCTCCGCCAATTTTGATTGGGGTATTGGAGAGGGTTTACTTTATCTCAATTGTCTCGTCGAGGGCTTTCAAATGAGTTATCAATAAGGGGAGCCTCATCACAATAAGGGTTACAATTTAACATTTTTGACTTGCAACCCCCACCCTCCCCTCCCTTAAGCGAATAAGAATATGACAAACAATTGTTGGGAGTTAATTTTTTCTAAATCATAATTAATGTAGATTTAAAAAATGTGCACGGTTTCTGTATCTTAAAATGAATACAGAAACTTTGCACCCGTAATATACAAAACATTTTTTCTACAGCTACATTTTAAATTAGTGTTTTAGTTTTTAAAACGATCCGTTTTACAGAGGTTAGTCCCACAACAATCAACATTTTCAAAACATACACTGCATCAGCTGTTTACTTCGCGCACAGTGCGCAAAGTAAACAGCTGGCGTGCGAAAAGTATTACTTTACCGCACGCCAGCTGTTTAGCCGTGCGGTAAAGTAAAACAAAGCGGTATAATTACTGAACAATTATTACTAATGAATTCTTTACCATACGGCTAAACAGCTGGCGTGCGGTAAAGTAGTCTTAAGTTTTGAAAATGTTTATTGTTATGGAACTAACCTCTATAAAACAGATCTTTTTAAAAACTAAAACACTAATTTAAAATGTAGCTGTAGGAAAAAAGTTGTGTGTATCACGGGTGCAAAGTTTAATTTGTCGTCTCCATAAACTTTGTCGAGTTTATAAACTTTACAAATGTTTATCTCGTGCGACAGACTCAACTTTGCACCCTGGATACACAAATAACTATTTTGATTTGGTTTGGACAACATATTAAAGATAATTATTTTGTATATAATTATACTATTATATTGAAGTAGGAGCCTATATCAAAGCCCACTAAAGAATACCGTTGAGGGACGGGCTTGTGTACACCGAGACCTTGAACGCTCCAATCGCCGTAGTGCAACGTTGTCACGTTCTTCACACTCTTCTAACTGACTGCGGCTGACTCAACCGACTCAACGCATTTATAATTCTTTATTGTGCGATCAAGCCTCGAGCGGTAAATACCATCGATGTATAGACACACTGGATCGCTGGCTGCGTGTATTGAATACGGTCCGGCTGGCCTAGCCGCTTCCCCCACCACTGGAGGGACAGCAACAACACGTGAAGCATTCAAAGTTAAGGGTCTGCTCCAGTAAAAATAAAATGGATTTTTATCCCATAAGAGCAATGTTAAATTTCATACCATTTATTTCGTTTACTTTTTATCATAACATTGTTTGCAAGGTCTCATTTTAAGCACAGTCACAATACGCATCCTTCTTGCAATTTACATTTTTTTAAATTTCTTTCATTTGTCAAGTAACTGACATTTTGTAAGTACAAAGTTTGAATTTTTTTCCTAACACAATAAAAAATTAATAATGAAAAATAATTTGCAAGTAGGATCCGAAATTTTATAAAGAATATTCAATTTTTTTTTCAACACTCAATTACAAAAGATAGACTTATAAAATGGTATGAAATGAGGCAATGTCAAAGCGTTCAGATGCAAGAAATTGCACTGGTTAGATAGGGATACAGTGATACCGGAAGTGCGTTTCCTGTTTCTTTCTCGTTTACTGGAGCAGACCCTTAATGCAACGCTCACAAATGTTTTAATTTATTTTGCTCAGCTTCAACAACGGCACCAAACATTATTTATAAAATAATCATTTTAATTTCTAAACAATATATGGTAAACTTGTGGACCCAGCAATGCTTCGCTATTGCTTGATTTAATTTAAAAGTTAGTAAAGTTATTCCATTGACTTAAGTGATCGAATTGCAAAATGATTTTTATGCCACAAGAATATACTACACAAATTTAGATCTATAGTTTGTAAACCTTTATCGATAATACAGTAAACCTTTTGTTTGTTTTTACCTAATCTAAAAAAACTGATAGTTGTGATAAATTGTAAAAAACCTGATTCTAAATTAGCCCAATTGGTTGGAAATAAACGTGTTTTGGTTCATTGTAGGCCTAACCTAAAATTATGTTCAGTTTTTGATGCAAATCAGTTGTTTTATATATAATATGTAACAACCAATGTTTGAATTGAATTAAAATATAGTAAACAATTTTTGTTTTTATTTTAAGTTGGTCAATTTAACCTAAAAAGCTGTTGGTTTTGAAAAAATAATAAACTGATTACAAATTTGCTAGTAAAGTTGCTATGGTAATGAATGTAAACAAACATGTGTTACTAAGCATTTTATACGAACAGCTGATTTTGTGCGCTATGGTCTTGAGTCCATACAAAAGAGGCTGTTTAGTTTTTTCTAAATTTGAAACTTTTTCGGAAAACTTTTCAAATTTGTCTTTATATGATAATCTAGTTCGGACTATTATGAACATTTTAAAATAAAAAAATAGCCAAATTGGTCCAGCCGTTCTCAAGTGATGCGCTTACAAAGGAACAGCAATTAATTCATTTTTATTATATAGATTAACAGTTTGTGTTTAAACTATTATTATTGTTGTTGGATAAGGATAAGGAAAAGTTTAGGGGAAAATAAACTGAACCAAAACCATAATGAAAAACATGATCTGTATTAGCATTTTAAACTGCATTTAATTTACATAAAAGTATACCTAGGTATACATTACACTTTAAACATTGTTAAATAAAACAAGTTTAGTAAGTTTTTGACGCACTCCAAGCTTTGTAAATGTAGCTTGCGATGTTTTGAAATGTTACAAAATTCCGTTAAAATGTATAATAATTTTATTTACTACTAGGAACTCGACCTCTGATCGCTTCGCTCGCCAAACCCTGTACAATGTACAAACGAGCCAAAGATTAACGAGATTCATTAGCGAATTTTCCAACTGCGAGCGAAGCGAAGCGTCCAGGGGCAGAGCCCCTAGTGTTTAGTAACGAAAGGAAAAAGTTAACTTTAGGCCTATATAAAAAGTTTCGTAATTTAGTTCTAAAATAGAACTGTATAAAAGTATTGATCAATCTCAAATTTCTTATTTTGAAAACACCAGTTTTTATGTTCCTACTACAAGACTGCTAACAAAACTAGGCCTGTTTTGAATAGTAATTTAGGAATACTATTTCCTCTGCCCAAAAATGACATATTATTATAAAAAAGTGTAGAGGATAAATCAAAGAATTGAACTGTATATAACAACAACAACGTGTATCACTGTACATCTATCACGCTGCCCACCGCGGGTCTATCCCGCCAGTGGAGGGGGAAGCTCCACGCCGGCCGGCTCGTTTCTCGAACCTTTCAGACTACTCAGCGCGCAATCCAGTGTGTTTATACATCGATGGTAAATACCAGGAGTGTTCGAGGCTAGTAGATGTGGCAACGCTGCGCGCCCATCCTATTGGCCGTCTCGCAACGGTATTCTTTAGTGGTCTTTGGTATAATACTGTTGTTACGAGGTGGTTTGTGGGATTTCTAAATATATATACAAGTGTGTGTGTTTATTACCTCCTATTTAACTTTAAAACCGTTTATCCGATTTTGATAAGACCACTGATGGGTAAAAAAAGCCTTCCGGATAACATCAGTTATGTTTCTTCGCAGTTTTTCAAAATGAGAATCTTTAACGATTGAGAAAAATTAAAAACGGTTTATGAAACATTCGCCGCGTGTTCATTTTATGACTTATAACACATCTTAGACGGTACACATAAACGCCAATATTGACATTAAATGAGCTATAAGTTTGCTGGAGCATAATATGTTATGTAAACCTATATAATAAAATTTAAATACAGTAAACGTTTTCATGTGTATCAGAGTAGACTCCAGCAAGGCCGTAACCAGGAAAACTTTTCGGGGGGGGGGGGGCAGGTCAGGACCGGGGATTTGAATTTAAACCCTTTTAACACGTTCACTGCTAAGGACGCACAGACATGTGAGCTTGACACTGAACACTATGAGAAGCGACCGACGCACAGTGCATTGCACGCCGACCCCATATTGGGAGTATTCTCAATACACCGAGCATTGCGTGCTTCACACGACAACCCTCGTATTGCGAGTGTTTTCAATAAACAATGCATTGCGTGCTTTGCACTCCAACCCCCATATTGAAGGTATTCTCAATACACAATGCATTGCGTGCTTCGCACGCCAACCCCCGTATTTAGAGTGTTTTCAATACACAATGCATTGCGTACTTAGCACGCCAACCCAGATATTAGGAATATTTTCAATACACAGTGCATTGCGTGCTTTGCACGCCAACCCCCGTATTGAAGGTATTCTCAATACACAATGCATTGCGTTGTTCGCACGCCAACCGCCGTATTTAGAGTGTTTTCAATACACAATGCATTGCGTACTTCGCACGCCAACCCAGATATTGGGAATATTTTCAATACACAGTGCATTGCGTGCTTTGCACGCCAACCCCCGTATTGAAGGTATTCTCAATACACAATACATGGCGTGCTTCGCACGCCAACCCCCGTATTTAGAGTGTTTTCAATACACAATGTATTGCGTGCTTCGCACGCCAACCCTCGTATTGGGGGTATTTTCAATACACAGAGCATTGTGTGTATTGGGAGTGGATCCTCTGTTGTGTTATCTATTTTATAATTTAACTTGCACGTTTTAAACCTAGTATTGATTTTTACTACTAAATTTCGATATTTCTGGGGGGGGGGGGGGGGAGGCGGTTGACGGCCCCTCTGGCTAAGGCCTTGTACTCCAGCGTGCATATTAGCACGGTAAAATTATTACCGTTTACTTAAAACAAATCTGATCCATATGGAACTTTTACTGATACTTTAATTTTTGTCCACCGAGTGTCCCGATCTGTAAGCTTTAGACAATACCATTGACTATATTTAGTCAATGACAATACCAAGGAAATTGCAAAACATTTGGTTGAGAAACACTTAATTTTCCATCTTCTACAAATGTCCTCAATGGATAGTGTATTTTAATTGCCAATCAGCCACACGATAAAGCAAAATAATAGTTATTTACTTTGTATAACCACGAGGTGGCAGAGTTCGTCAAGCCGATCGAGGTCGCAGAGCACACGTAGGCTTTTGGATACACTGGCTGATGTTCTTCTTTCCATAGCCGACCAACTACAGAGACGATATTTTAAGGAAAAATCTACACACACAATATTTAGTAAATTCTACAGTTAATTTAATCTTGCCGACCATGGTTTCGCCAATGACGTCGTTTACAAGGCAACTTAACACAGAATGCTCCGCCTTTGATTTATTATAAATTTGAATACTTTACAAGTAAGCTTATTTGCCAACAATATAAAGGGCCTCATTTTTACTTTCTCCACCCTATACGTAGTACATGGAGAAAGTATTGTTTTCTTCCAAATTTTCGAATTTGAATTTTTAGTTGAATTATCGGTTTTTGGTGATCCCTGAAATTTTTTGGGTGATGTCTGTCCGTGTGTCTGTAAAGATGTGTACAGAGCTGGAGACCACACCAACGGTCCGATTTTAATGAAATTTGGTATGTAGATGTAGTACTGGAATATCTCTAGGCGTTTTTTCATTTTTCCAAATTTTTGATTTTTAAGGGGTTTTACCCCCCAAAAATGGCCAAAAAACGAGAAAAATCTAAATTTCTCAAGGACGGCTCTAACGATTTTGATAAAATTTGGCTTATTTGTAGCCCTTAATGTACCCTACCATATGGAGAAAACCACATCTTTCTAAAAATTCTCGTTTAGGTAATAATAATAATAATAACTGATTTTTGGGGAGTTTTGGCCAAAAAGGGGGTTGTTTAAAAAAAAATCAAAACCTTTTTTCGTGCATCTATACAGGCCTAATTGACATGTTTGGTGCAAATTTCTTCGAAAACAATCGAGTAGTTTTAATAATAATATTTTTTAGTTAATATTTTGAATGAAACTAATATGAAACTTAATATGGTTGTGTATTAAATACATCTAATATTTTCCATGGTATGTCCTACTTTTGCAATTCTAAATAACCACCTCCTATGCTACTCTTGGGAAGGTATACAGTTTCAACTGGGAGAAAGTATGTGGCAGTTATCTGGTACCGTTTATTAAACTTCAATCTGGAAAAAATGAAACTCATCTAATCAGCTTGATCGTAAACATCGTCTTGGTAATTTACAATAACCTCAATTACAGCAACGTCAGAACTAGTAAGATATTCAGGAAACTAGAGGACTCCGCTTCCTGCTCGCTTCGCTTTCCAACCCTCGCGGTGACTCGCGTCGAAGCAAATCCAAACAGGTTATTTTATATAAATAGGCCTAGGCCCTAATATTGATTTCTTATATGTATTATTTATTTTTAATTAGGATGTAACATAGTGGTTCCTTATTTTTAAGTTCCTTAATTTATTAAGGGTTTATTCTCTAGCTTTAAGGTAGGTATAACAATTAATATTTATTGTTTTAGTGGTTATCACATTTTCACCCCTTAGCAGCACGCTACCAAATGCAAATCTAGTTTTCCTTTTATATGTATCTTGTAAGAAATAAATGTACAAAATTTCAGCCTTCTAGCTTTAAGGAATGTGTAACAATTAATATTTATTGTTGTAGGGATAGTTTCGACCCTTAAATCAAAATTAATTCTAGCCTATGTTACTCAGGAATAGTGTAGCCTTTTATAAGTAAAACTATTTTTACAATCGGTTCGGTAGTTCCAGAGATTACCCCCTACATACCAAACAAACAAATTTTACTTTCTCACTATACTATAGTATAGAGAAAGTATAGTGATCGCAAAAAAAATCGATGTTGACATTTTTGTCGAAATATCCGTTTTGGGACCCCCTGAGTCCAAAAAAGTGGTTTTTAGAAAATGTCTGTCTGTACGTCTTATGTATGTATGTCTGTATGTATACAAAGCTAGAGCGAAAACTATTCGATCAATTTAAAATAGGCCTGTATAGAAGCACGAAAAACGGTTTTGAAATTTGTTGAAAATTAACCCCATTTTGGCAAAAAAAACCCTCCAAAAAATCTGTTATTATTTTTTTATAAAAAAAACGTCTCAACGATTTTGATAAAATTTGGCTTATTTGTAGCCTGTAATGTACCCTACCATATGCAAAAAAACCTCATCTTTCTAAAAATTCTCGTTTAGCTAATAATAATAATCATAATAATAACTCATTTTTGGGGGTTTTTTGGCCATAAAGGGGGTTGTTTTTCAAAAACGTTCGAAACCTTTTTCCGTGCATCTACAGTATACAGGCCTAATTGACGTGTTTGGTGCAAATTTGTTCGAAAACGATCGAAAAGTTTTATCTCGAGCTAACAATAATAATATTTATTAGTTAATCTCCTAGTTTAAAATCACCTCTCCTACCCCTCCTACAATAATAAGTCACTGTGAATCTGTTTAATAATTTAAATATGTTTATGAGAAAGTATGTGCCAGTTTTTGGTACCGTTTATTACCCCTTTATAATATTAGTATAGATAAAGAAGTAAAGATATAGCGTTGTTATTCATTGCAAATAGTCACAAACTAAAAATACAAAAAATGTACAGTTGTAAATAAAACGAGCATAATGCCAAACATTAAATAAATATAGCATCAAACTAATAACTAATAAGTAAGGCACTAATACGTAATTTTTCGAAATTTAACCACCAAAGCTTAGGCCTACTTAGAATGTTTAAAGCATTTGTTTCCGAATATTATTTCAACGGATATTTTTTTTAATATTTGAGAAATGTGAGGGAAATTAATTACCAAAATTCTGTAGGAACCCTGTGAAAGTAAAATCCTTGATTTAAACTACCACATATATAATGCTTACATGTATATGCTTATTTGTATATTATTTCTCAAAGGTTTTTTTCGCTAAGCGGTAACTCCCTTAATTCTTCATCAAAACTAATGATTCAAGCATCATTTTAAAGCTTATGGTCCCCGCTATTGACGAAAATAGACAAACAGCTTAAAATTCATGTTTTCATAACAAAAATTGATTTAAAAAATGTATATTATACTTCATATGGTTCCTAATGAAAGACGCCATCTATTAACAATCTGTTTAACGAACATGACAGCTGTTATTTAAACGTTTTTCATTATATGTGCAAGTGTAATCTATCACACAAATCAATCAATTTAAATCAACGTAAAGCGTTATAAAACGTTATAAACGGCTGTCAAATTATACCAACGTAAATAAATAAACGTAGTTTACTTAATTAAATCAATGTAATAATGTAAACATGCAAGTAGGCCTAACATGCGAAATATTCGCACTGGTCAGTTGTTCTGTTAGAAATGTTACTCATAGGAAATAATTTTCTTGAATTTAAAACCTGAACGTGACCTACAACATCCGGTGACTAAGACAAAAAATATCGCTTTAAAATGTTACCAGCTATAGCTAGGAATGTAGCTCCTGCGTGGAAAGTTTTCAATGTCAAGTGCACATGATGTATGAGTGATTTCTTTCATACTTAGGCTAATATCGTTGAACTTTTTCATAGCCTTGTACTAACAAATTAACATAACAGACATTAAATAACGAATGCAAATTTTTCGCACACGAGATCTAACAATGGTTCTCTGA